>JAVDPK010001516.1:75887-88941 GCA_034780415.1 Cichlasoma orientale
TGTGTGTGTGTGTGTGTGTGTGTGTGTGTGTGTGTGTGTGTGTGTGTGTGTGTGTGTGTGTGTGTGTGTGCTTTAAAAAAAGAGAGAAAGAACGAGAAAATGTAAAACTCCTGTCCAAGCATGTGCACATATGTATCTTGCACATTGTATTTTTATGTCTTCAATTTCTTCCTAATAAAAATATTAAACAGAAGATATCAAATCTCTGTATGGTGATTGCTATAGATGTAAAATGAAAGCAGCTGTACAGATAGAAGACAATCAACATGAAAATTCACTTCAAAACTTCGGTGCTAATTGGACAAAGAATGCAGAGCCACTGACATGATCCTTTAAGTGCTTTCTATAGATAACCATCAGAGCACTGAAATATTCAGGAAACAGCTCCTATCAGAAGCAGACATCACTGTCTGGCTCAGTTTGATATAAAAGATAAATAACAGCCTGACATATCATCACACCATTATATACCTCTAACCCATTATCTCAAATAGCAGATGTTGTTGTCAAATTGCATTATGTAACCATAAACATAGCAGGAGTTTGGAATAATTTTTAGATCAAACAATGCAAAAAAAAAAAAAAAAAAAGCCCGCTGTGGCCTTTAAGGGAAGTAAAAATGAGAATCGGGATGCCTTCCAAATGGCCCATTCATCCCCAAATCTATCATCGTAAAAGGCTCCTGTGTATACACACTCCCTACCATTAATTTTGTCACCAGGCAAACGCTGGCCTTGAAGTAAACATGCGCTGTATGATAATAAGTCCGCACACCACATTTCACGCAAGACTTGCTGTCAAAAGACCAAACATCTATCTCTCGTTCCACTTCCAGCTTCTTCTCCTGCTCTACACTCCTTTTTTTTCCCTCAATAAGTCTATTTACATACCTGGAATAACTCAACTCGAACGAGCAACAACATACAAAACACCGCTAATTTATATTTGGGCCGAGGCTGTGGCCAAGGATACGTTTGGCTCATAAAGCGGCGGTTGCGTGCTTTTTCGGGCAGCGCGCTGCCACCACCGCAGAGATGATATGCAGCTCTGCTCTGAATTTAGCACCCTGAAAAACACCTCGGTGGGTGAGATGGTAGTAAAGCATGACTCTTAACCTCGCCTGCTCGCACCACCTCCTATGGTTGCACTCTTTACTTATTCTTTTCTCTCTGGCAGAAGGGAAGTGAGCAGGTGAGCAAGGGGCTGCGGTAAAGGTCAGAGGGGAAGCTGGCGGCGGCCGATAGACACGTTACAAGTCGAATTCCTTTATGATGTCAGCTGAAAGGAAACAGAGTAAAGTTTATAAGTTTGAGCTGGAAAATGGACGTTACCTCCTTTGTGGGGGTTGCTGGAGTGCCGGGTTCGAGAGGGTACCTACCTGTTTCAGCAGGTTAGAGCTCCTTTTTTGCCAAGGTAACAACAGAGGGATTTTTATTCATGTAACTCCCTGGGTCTCTTCTGTTTCACTCTGCTGCCTAATGTCCCTCAGCCATCCCTCCCTTAACCCCTAATTACTGCATCAGCGCTGACATGGACAACCACTGTACATCACATCAACGTCTCTTTTGATCACACTCTGAGAGAATTTCTTTTGCAGCTGCCTCTTTTCATCTCTCTCTGTGCATGTGAAAAGCACTGTATGTGTGTGTGTGTGTGTGTGTGTATGGGTACAGCACATCACTTTGAGTTGTCTAATCATACTTGTGTGCGTTGCCTCTGTGGAAAGCGCTGCTGCACATGAAGCTCTAAACAGAATGAGGTCGTGAGGAAAAAAGCATCCAGACAAGTCCGCCTTTTGTCTCTCGTGCAAGCAGAGCAGTGGCCTCCCCATGGGGGGGGAGAAGGAATACAACATGTGCATTAGACCCCATAACATCATTTATAACAGGCAGACACACTTCCACACAAATGGCTTTCACCACAGAGGTTCCCCATTAGCATTAAAGCAGAGAGCCTATAAGAGGCAGAGAGGAGAGTGAGAAGCTTTACTGCTACAGTAAATCGAAGGAGCAAGTCGAGCCTGCGTCAGGCACCAAATGACAGCTTTCTGTTGGGCAGAGATTTCACAGCCCTCTGCTAGTCTGCTGAGCTCACGTGTTTGTCCCTTGGGAATGTGTGTGTGTGTGTGTGTGTGTGTGCCAATGGACCCTAAGACCCCTGTGTGAGGAGGCCAAGTCAAGAGCACAGACCTTTCATTTCTCTCTAATGTTGTTCAGAGAGATAAAGGGCAGACCTTGTCCATCACTCTGTTATTAAGCAGCACATGAACCGCTGAGTCCCAGCCTCAACCTGCCGTCTATCAAGAGCATACATCACACTGCGGGTGCAGAGGACACGCACGGTAAAATCATTCAGAACACTGTGTGCGGTATGAATGATCAGTTTAGAGAAATCTAAGTTTTAGAAATCTTAAAACTAAACAGGAGCATATTTAAGTTAAGAATCTACTTCGACTGAACAAAATGGGTTGTTTTTTTTAATCTATTCAGAAAGATATCCTCAGAGTAAATGTTAATGAGTTAATTAGAAATTGTGTGTTGTGCTCTTGATATATATATTTTTAAAAAGGGCGTCAAATAAGATTCTTTTAAGGGGCTGACAGCAGTGGCGGCGGGCTGAACCCTTTGTTTCACCTCAGTATAATGACAAACTAAAGCTGATTTGCACAAAAAGCTTTTATAATAATGTAGTCTGAGTAAAAGTAAAATGGATAGTAATCTGGGCCATATAATAGTAGCTATTAGCAAAAACAACTGTTATTTTTTCCTTGTTTTTTTTTCCATAATCTTTCTTTGGTGTCTTTGGAACTTTCTTTACAAAACTCTGCCGCTAAGCACAAGTCTTAATTTGCTTTGCCTCATTATCTTCCCCTCTTTGCAGAGACAAACACAAGCAGCGAATAAGTTTGGACAACAGACCGGTCTCTCCGTATGTATCTATAAACGAGCCCTCGCTCACCAACAATATGCTGAAATTGTGGCAGGAACCCCTGTTTCCCTGTTAACAATTCTTTGTGGTGTAATCCACTGTGGATATGGAAATTAATGACAGAGGCCAAAACCAAAAAAAACTGTGCAGCAGCCAGACACACAGACACGGGATTCATGAGTGAATTTCATTAAATGAGTTATCTATCTACTTAAAACTAGTTCAGGCTCAGTGAGTGATGAAATGAGCATCTAGCATGGTTTTATGCACCACTAGACGTACTTCATAGGTAGCTGGTAATTAGGCATGGTAAAACATTGCCACAATTCATCTTCATGGCATGTGGGAAAGACAACATGGGCCGATTGTTTTGTCTCATTTGTCAGAGGATTTCAATGGAAGCCAATCACATTTGTTTTTCCACAGCCCAGAATCTCTGCTTTGTCATGTTGCCATTTTCTGCACAGAAAGACAAAAGATGAGGACCAGCTCAGACATTTTCCAATCAGCATTCCTGGAGCTCGGCCACCACTCGTTTAGGCTACAAGGCGACCTTGACATTCAGTGGGCATGTACTGTTAGAGGGGCCCGAACACACACGCCACCGCAGAGGCAGCGAAACACACGCAGTATGATCCAAGAGCGCACAAATGCAGACACACATCCATGCAGCTGCGCGCGTGTGTCAGACTGTTGGCTGGCTAATACCGAGGCCCGGCTAATCCAGCTGCAGCGTTCAGCGCCTGTGAAGTAGCTGGAAGCACGTAAGCTGTTAACAAGTTAAGGTGAAAATGTTTGCTGGCAGGTGCCCTCCTCCTCCTTCACACTTTGCCTAGCAGCAGCTCACAGTACACCTCCTCCACTGACATGTCCAACCTGGCAACTACCACTGCTGCACACACGCTTTCACACTTCCACCGGCTTCTTCAAAGCGACATATATACTCAAGCGTACGCAGACGCGCTCGCACACTGCCCCTGCACTACATCTGGTCTGATGGAATATCACACAACCCGGCAGAATAAAGCAGAAGTAAGACTGGGAATAATTTATGTGGAAAACCACCAGATGTTGCAATAAAAGCTGTGCGCCTTTCCAGTCCTGTATTTTGCTCTGGGACTAGAGTAGCTTTGCCTGATTCACAGTTTTAAAAAAAAACCTTAGCAGGTCCTTTATGTTGCCCTTCAGCTCATCGCTCTCTGAAATAAGCCTTTTTAGCTCCTGTTTCTTTGAGGCCAGCCTTCTTTAAAGCTCACTTTCCTCTGATTGGCAGGCTCTTTGCACGAGGTTGACCAGAGTTTGACTTTGAATGCCTCTGTGAATCATGTTAAACACGGAGAATTCCCACTCTCAGAACTTGTGGTTTCACAGAAGGTTCTACAAGTGCTAAAAATTTGGGAGTGATTTTTTTTTTCTGGCAATTTTCACGACGTTTTCAATCGAAGGGAAACGAGTCGACGCTGTTAAATGTTTAGATTACCTGCAAGTATTAAACTTTAATACCTCTCCATCAGCGCTAATGGCGTCGCATGCCACGAGACACCTACAGTATTTGCCATTTTGATTTCACACATCAAATGAGCAGCAGCAGATAATTTTCTCACAGCAGTCACAATCAAACGCCACAATTAGCTGAAACATATACTTTCCAATGCACACAGAGAGGTTTTTGTTTAACCACTCTCCTGACGTCTGCTGTAGTTCTCACTTGGAAGTGGGTGCAACTGAGGGAGGAAGTCCTGCTGCGATCAGTCAGAAATGATCAGCTGAGCAATCAGCACACATTAGCAGACTGTTGTCACTTCTGTATGAAAAATAAAAGACTTAAGTTGTGTTTCAGCTCAGCTTTGATATATAATCCAATACTATATTTGCAAAAAATAGCATTTAAGAGTTATGCTTTTTGCTCTAGGAGCAAATATCAGTAACTAAAGGTGGGAATCACCAGACACCCCAGGAGTCGATCTTATCACAATATGGATTGGCTATTAAAGCAGAGAAAAGATGTGACCATTAACAGGTCACACAGATCCCATCACTTCCCATACATCCCAGTGTTGAAGGTCTTTTTTTTTTTCACATCATGTGCACATAAATCTTTCCCATCTTCACCATTTATGCCACAAGACATCAGTGCAGCATAAGGTCGTGTTTATTTGCTACCCAATTTTACATCTCACAGGGGTTTCTCTCTCTGTCTGTGTGTGCCTGAATGGAGGCAGGGGCCCTGCCAGCCTGGCCTCCAGCTCTGTGTTTTTGAGCGCCAGCAGCACTGGAGCTCAGCAGTGCCAACCAAAGCAAAAAGCTTTTGACAGCATGGAGTGACAACAGAAAAGCCCACAGAAACTACAGCACAAGTAGGGCAGCCTTTCAGGGAGCCTCCTCCCCCACCTCTTCCCCTGTCCTGTCCTGTCCTCATCCTCCTCCTCCTCTGGTTCGCTCTCACAGCATCCGCAGGGCTCAGCCTGACTTTCCAGAGCAAGCCAAGAGTGCAGTCTTCCACTCTGATGGAAGTAACAGAGCTCAGTGTACGGTGATAGTTGGCTTCGACTGAAAGAAAGAGTGGTGCAAATAGCATGTGGCTGAGTGGCCTGTCGCACCTGTGCACAGTGTTGGTACCCTAAGCACATTCTGCATGTTCTGCTGTTGACAAGCCGCAAATGAAAGGCATCGGGAAAACGATGCACTCGTCAGTGAGGAGTGGTGAAGTAATAAAGTGGCTCTGATGAAAACTTAATGGCCCCTTCACCTTTATTAAAGGCTATGGGAGCATATCACACGCTCAGGTTCACCACCACAATAACACGTGTACTTCGGCGCAGGAAAGAAGCTCCGTCAGCCTCGCACTCACTAATGTACTTGAGGAAGAGCTCATAAGTGGGAGGACACTAATTAACACAGTGACAACTGGCTAACTGGCTAAATTGCTGCTGATTTTAGCCAAATGAGCCTTAAATGCAGTTTACCGCACTTTAATTCATCTAGGGATGTGCAGCAGTTAATGTCTCAGTGTAAACGAAATGAAACATACACAGAGAGATCCCAATCAGTGTAGCTGCCTCTTTATTAACCCAATCATTCCAGCCTTTGCAGTTTAAACACCTGCGCTTCCCCACGAAAAGAACCCAAGACATTACTTTCTACTCCTTTGCAGATGCTTGAACTAGAATCACGCAGGCAGCATTTATTAATATCTCCCTTTCAAATGCTAATTCTCCTTCATAAATAAACCATAACTCCAGAGGTGGCTGGTGCACTGTAGATTTCAGTGGGAGGGTACAGGGCTGAGGGGGAGGTGGGGGGTACAAACAGCAATCCTGCAAAAAGTATTGATATTGTACCACAACTTGCATCTCAGATACAAGAACACTAACAGACAGCAAGCATATACACTTTATTTAACGATGCTCATTCCCCCAGTAAGCTGGCTGGCATCACCACACACACATATGCAAATTAGCCTGTTACCTCTCAGTTCTAGTTCAGTTCCAGTTTACAAGCAGTAATGTTCACGTACCAGCCGTTTGGCACTTTGATACCATTGAAGTGGTACTTGAGAGCAGTTCTTTTAATTGTTGTGCCCAAAATACACTGTAGTGTTTCCCACAGGCTGAGTATATTCTTGTGGCAGTGGATGGTGAAGAATGTGACAGATGTTCATGTGCAGTATTTCCTATAAGTCCAGTTTACAGATGTAAGTACTAAATGCTTCACGTGTGCTATTGGTAGAGGCCTACTGAAATCAAATGCACTGTTTGCTTTGAGTTATTCTGAAAGAGCAATGGCCAGTGGGGAAACTCTACAGGAGAGTGTACAAAGGAAAGGACAAGACTGTACTAGACAACTGGATGTCCACCAGCAACCAACAGTCAAAGTGATGGTCAACAAGCAAATGGCTTGATAGGTGGACAAAGCTTAACATTCAGCTGCCCAATGGTGTAACTTCATCACTCAAACAGTCAGATAGGGAGAGGCCTTCCTGATTAAGGCTGGATCCACTGTTGCAGTCCAGCCAAAAATACAATTATGTGTTCTTTTGAAGGAACAAAGCCATAAGATTTAACCCCCTTCAAAGAGCTGTGATGTAAAGGTGTGTGTAGTAAAGTAGATATAAAGTGTATCTGTCATATGGTAAAGTGGGTGTGTCATGCAGTAAAGTGGATGTTTGTGCATTAAATTGGATGTGTGTGTGTAATAAAGTAGCTGTGTCATACAGTCGAGTGTGTGTGTCATGCATCAAAGTGGATTTCTTGCAGTAACGTGTATATATGTGTGTGTGTGTAGTAGGATATGTTTTGCAGTAAAGTGGGTGTGTGATATAAAGTGGATGTGAAGTGCATTTGACTTATGGTAAAGTGGGTGTGTCAAACAGTAAAGTGGATGTTTGTATATTAAACTGGATATGTGTGTGTAGTAAAGTGGATGTGTCATGTTGTAAAGTGGATATGTTAGGCAGTAAAGTGGGTGCCATGCAGTAAAGTGTGTGTAAGTAGCTATGCTGGAAGTAATGTGGATGTGTGTGTGGCAAGGTGTATTTATGATATGGTAAAGTGGATATTTGTTCATTAAATTGGATGTGTGTGTAGTAAACTGTGAAAGAGTGTGTGTGTGTGTGTGTGTGTGTGTGTGTGGTAAAGTGGGTGTGTCATGCAGTACAGTGGATTTCTTGTGTCTAGTAATGTGGGTGTGGTGTGTAGTAAAGTGTGTGTACTAAACTCGGTATATCCAGTACTGAAAATATTTATGTACTGGGTGCGCGTTGTGAAGTATCATAAGTAGGCTTGTTAGGTTTGCAGGGATGTTACTAATGTTGTATATAGTTGCATAGCAATAGCATATACCTGTGGTCCACTTTCACATTTGCTATATCAGGTTCAATTGCATGAAGTGAGACAAAATTGAAATTCCTGCTAGTGGGGAGCCCTGATGAGTGAGCAGCCTGCCAACCTGGTGCCACTTTCACAGCTTTGATGTGTGTCTGGCGTGCTGCGCTGCAGATGCTGCTCTGTATGATGCACCCTCCTCCTTCTGACTGAAAAGCACAGCATCATCCCAAATGTAGTCTTTTTAAAAATTGCATCTATTTATTTATTTGTTGCTGCTGTGAGGATTGAGTCGGGATCATCTTAGCCTTATAGTGTTATCCAATTTATGATTGCACATGTGATGTGTGGAGTCACTATACAGTGTGACCATTTGACAAAAAAAAATGAAGAAGTGAACTTTTATGAAAGCAGAAAATAATATATTACAAGGAGTGTAAACCAGTATATTCTAACAAAACTACTTTCTGCGAGACCAATTTTTGATTCAAATCCTCGTCTGATTAAATGTCTGAAATCAAAAGCAGTTTTTTCTTTTGCTTTGCTTTTTGATAATAGGTCTGAATGTTTGGCTGAAATGTCTTTATTTTTGGCTGCTTCTAGCCATTCAGTGCCATATCTTGCCCTACCTGCTTGATGCCCCACATGCTCTCATCCATTCACATGTGACGGTCATGGGTGTGTATAGGTAACTACCTGCCAGGAGCTGGAGGGGATTTCTGCAAATTTGCCCAGTCCCCCAAAGGTGTAGCATCGGTACATGTGATCCAGAGACTCCGAGCAGTGCCACAGCAAGCCGAAGCTCACGGAGTCCTTATTGTTGTGTTGGTGGTGGTGGTTGCTCCTCAGCTGATCCTTAACAATCCAGGCAGGGGATATGAAGCTGAAACTGCAGACGGCGACCAGAACGGAGGACAGGAGCACCCAGAAGCATCCCACACAGCTGAACATGGTAGCAGCTTGGGGCAGAAAGCCCGGAGACAGAGTCAGATCAATCCCAAACCCTGCTTCTTCTTCTTTCTTCTCCCGGCCCAGGAGCGAATGCATTTGGAGCTCACGCCTTCAAGAGCGGCACTTCAACTTCAGCCTCAGCCTCCTGACCAGCACTACATCAGCAAAAACTAAAACTGAAAAATAATTACAGTCACGGGGCATCCGCAGCAGCAGCTGAGAGACTCCCCAGAACATCTGGCCTGGGGAAGAAAAAAAAAACACTAAGAAAATTGTGATGAATGATGGTTATACAATAAAGTCAAGTCATCCGCGCACACACTTAGGCTGGTACCAAGCCCAAATCTGACACTAGAGATGTTTGTCACACCCAAAACTGGATGCGCCGCTTTCATAGCAGCGCAGGTGGAGGAGTGCAGTAACTCAGAGGCCACACGTGTCCTGCAGCCGCCGCTCTCCTCCGGTACTCCCAGCCTACTTGCTGTGCCTGAACACGGGAAGCTCCGGACTTTTACCTTACCGAACGAGCGCGCGTGGGCATCGTCGAGCTAACGCTGGTTAAAAAGAATACTTCCTGTTACGATTTTCAAAGTAAAGTCCGGATCAAAAAGGCGCGGCAAAGTTTCAGACAGCCCCACAGATTGTTTTTTTTTTTCATGTAAAACGATTAATATTTTAAAATCGTTCAAACTGAAGGGGCGCTACAAAATGTTTAGACATAAATGTCAGCTTAGCCACTGTAGTGAATGCCTTCTTTCCTAAAATAACCCGAAGGATGCCATCAAGGTACGCTATATTGGTTGGGAAATTTGAACGAGGCTTAAATGTGAAGATGTGCAGTTTTATTATTTATTCATGTGCATTTTGTAACTTTATAGAAGGGCACAAAACGTCAATTTACGTTTCATTATTACCATATAATTGCCGCCTTATGCTGCATATATTGCTCACAGTACAGCCGCCATCATCTGCGGCTTCACTATGTGTCATATACAAATCGATGCATTTTCCATAGCTGCTATGGAATGATGAAGTGCAAGCATTAAACAGGTTTTTGCATATACCTTTGTTAATTCCACAAACACAACAATAAATAATGCCAAGTTTCAAACTGATCGCGAGTTTATTTTGAAGGGAGACCCCTTCATTTCCGATGTATTTCACGTTGTCTCCAACTTGCCAACAAGCTGTCCGTCTGCAGGTGCCTGAATCAATGCACCTTGTACTTTGTCGATGCCTTTTATGTGCACGGCCGCAACATTGTAACAAACAGTGGATACAGATATTAAACATTTTCAGTCTCAATTACATTTCATTTTATTCATTTCTCTCAAACTGATTCTGAGCATTTATATAGTCTATACAGTAAAGGTGATTATTGTAGTTGCCTCTTTATTGACGCAAGGTAACAGGACTGTTACCATAACAACCTCCCTGGCAATCAGAGCTGAGGACGGGAAGGGGTTTTGTGTATTTGAGGTGGGCGTTGCCTCTACACGTGCAAGTATTCAATCCACAAGACCTTTTTAACCAGCCTGCAGACAGGCCACAAAAGTACCTGTTAAGTGCATTTCCCCCAAGCAACATGGTGTGGTTAGCTTTTTAGGCTGACTTTTATCTTACAGAAAATATACACAATTGTATGCACTTACCCACAAATAAAACCCACCAAAAAAAAATGAATTAAAGAAATAAAATGCAGCACTAAAAGACTCCTTTCAAGTCCCTTAAACCGTATTTTACAATTGCTGGATTTTCCTGGAACTATCATAACAAAAATCTGAATGCCTCCTTCCTCTTGTTCCAGTTTTACCCCAAAAACAACAGCATGTTCAACATTGCCCCCACATGGTCAGAGATGATAACTGTCCACTGCATTGTTGTTTGTGCTGGCACCGGGATTGGCTGTCTTTACCCACACTTTAACATTAATATAGTAAAAATCAGTCCGCCTGTAAACATTGTGCATATGTTTTAATTTTAAGAAAAGCCCATTATGAATTGAAACTATAATAACAACAAAAGCTCAAAGAAAAAAAGCTAAATTATGTCAAGGGAAAAAAAAATAGAGGACAGACAAAGTTTCATAATATATGTATTTAAATCAAACACAATTTAAATATATTATAGATTAAGTACACATACAATGTCATTAGTGGTACATAGTACCAAGAGTCTGTTCTGGTTCTTATCCACATCTTGGTAAGGCTCAAAATAAACTTAAAAAAAATCATTTATTTCACCTTCCAGTTAAGCAGTCCGCTCATCACCGAAGTTTGTTTCAGTGATGAATTAAAAAAACAAAACAAACAGCAATCACCATAAAAAAAAACTAACATTAATATATGGGGTAAACCAGAAACCTAAATAGATATTTATACATAGAACATTTAGGACGAGGAGTTTGGAGTTCTCCAACACAACTGGGAGTATTTCTTCTATGCTCTGTAAAGGTGCCAGGATATTTATACAGAAGGTCCACAAGTCCAAGAACTGAATACACTCTCCTTCACTGTAACATTTCCAGATGTTTTACAGTACCAAACAAATAAAGCTAGGGCAGCTAACATCAGTGAACAGCTGACGATACCACTCCGGGCAGACAGAGGGAAGCGTATGCAAAAACTGTGCATCGCTCCAAACCAATAAGCCTTAAGCAGCTGACGATAAGAGAGAAGTTCATGTAAAAACAAGGAATGGGTATAAAAGGCGCGGGGAGGTGCGTCATCACGTAGTGAATAAAATGTTGCCATTGTTGCATCCTCCATAGGTCTGAGATAAGACAAAGCAGTGAGTCTTGACCGCCATGCTGCAGCTTCTTCTGGTGTCATGGCAAAAGTTTCCTTCCTTGGGGGGAGAGGGCGCTTCCTCCAGTCTGATGCAAGCACTTTGCTTTATTTTTGGCGACAACACGTGTACCTTTATAGTGTTATGGAGTTGGAAGAGTGGAACAATGATGTACTTCAAGTTTTCTATTAGCTCAAGCGTGAACAGTCACTCATCAAAGCTCTCAGCTACACACACACACACACACACACACACACACACGGTGGTTGGGGAGGTGAAAAAACGCCTTGTTCTTTCCCAGAGTAATGCAGTTCATTGCAGTGTGAACTCTGTGTACAGTTTATCACTGGCTTGGCCAGAATCTGCAGGGAGTGACAGTCCTTTGGTTCCTCAGTGGGGTCATAACTGCAGACATACAAAAGAAGACACTTAAGAGACTCTGCAGTCATCCCACATGCACCCAGGAATGAGATTACTGAGTGAGGCCGCGTACCTTGGTGGCTTTGCCGGGGCTGTCGTGGTTAGACTGGTGGACAACGTCGTTGACAATCATCTTGGCAATCTGCCATGCCATCTCCTCTTGGGCCTTTGGTCACAGTGCAAACAATATAGTCTATTTATATTCTTTAATGGACTGACATCATGTAAATTTTCATACAAGCCACTGAGAGAGGACCGCTACGGGCTTAAAGCTATTTAATTATTTATGATAACTCAACATAGAGCAATCTCACCTCATCCGAGGTGCCTTGGACCCATTTCTTCATGGCTTGAGAAAACATGGAACCTAAGTGAGAGGAGAAAGCAAGCTGCTAAAGAAAGGGAACGTCATTGCTAAACATAAATTATTAACATGGTGAAAAGCTTAAGGCCAATCTTACTTTTCTAATAGTGTTCTAGTAATTCCTTCATGTAAATATCCAGTGCCTTCATTAACAGGTGAATAACATTTAATCAGTAGGAAGTCAGTTTAAGGCAATATTTCATACTCTGTTCTCGTCCTACAGAGGGCGCTGCGGTAGACACGATTTTTATGCTGCTGGACCTAGAAAGTAGTGAAGCCTGCTTTTTTTTAATCTGAGGACCGTGAGCTTTAGGGAGAAGACGAGGTTTATATTCATGACGACAGATGATGATTTTCATGGCAAGGAGAAATAAGATAAAATATGGCAGAGCAGGGGTAGCCAACACGGTGCCCGCATGGACCATGTGTGTCGCCCGCAAGACAAAATTGCTTCAAAGGTGCCGCTGTTCGCCGACTTCCGCCGACAAATACCGTAATACCCCTATATAGCTGCGAAGCTGCGAAGTGCACTCTCAGAGCTTTCAGGAACTGTTTGAATGTTTCCGATAGGACAAACGGTCGCGGAGTTAGGGTAAAAAGCCAGCTGATCAAAGTTCCTTTGATCAGCTGACTCCCCGCTGATATGCTACGCCTTAAACAGCTGATCGCCGCTAGTAAGGGCAGGGAACCGGCGCTTCAGCAGAGATCGCCCAGCGTTAAAGGGTTAACAGAAATAAATACTGTTGCATTTTAAAGACATTTTTGTCATTTATCATTAATA
>JAVDPK010001516.1:92870-111125 GCA_034780415.1 Cichlasoma orientale
TCGACGTGAAATTTAAAAAGTCGCGAGATTTCCTAGAATCGACTTGTCGACGAGTCGACTAGTTCGTTCAACCCCTATCACATGCACACGCTTTTTGAACAGATTGACCATAATGTGCTACAATAAAAACAGAGAGACAACATCTGTTTCTTACCAACTATGTCATTTCTGATCTGTTCTGTGATGGGGATGGGCCTCACAGCATCTGGAGAGATGTACTTGGTGAAGATAGTAACAGCATCTTTCTCTATACCTGCAAAACACAGAGTCCAGAGGTTCAACCGTGATGCTCCAGTAAAGCACTTCCTCCAGGTGGTGTCAGTGAAGATTAATCTGGGTTTGCAAATTTTTACCTCAAACTAATACTTCTAATACTTCCATGCGTTACATATATGCAAACTGAAATGGTTTCTGGCTGCTGTAGCTGTTTCATCATGGTTAAAAAAATAAAATCAGGTTTATATTTTCACCCACTGCTTTTATGAGATTATTTAGAAGCTGGGTCATCAAAATAAACAATCAATGGCACTAATCATTCTCATTAAACCAGTGCAGAAAAAGATGGAAATTAAAACACAATACATAGTGTTTTCTTCTTTGTGCCTTTTTAATTCCATGGCTTTATTTTATTAAGCTGGGTTTTCAGTTTATTGTAAAATCCACCTGCAATAACTTCAGACCCACTAGGGGGTCCCAGTCAACACCTTGGAAATCAGTGGCCTAATGTAAAGCCATTTTCATGCATTGCAGCCCTGTATTACTTTTAGCATTATTCGAGGAACTGCATGTAAGAACACAAATGTCTGACACAGTCTGGAAATACATTAAACGGTCTTAAAGCTGCCAGCTTCCTACTACAACGTCTGTGTGAAGTTCGAGAGAGCACGCATGAAAACAGCACAGATAATTCTCTGGTGACATCACAGAAAGTGAGTGGACGTCATGTTTGTAGCACCCTAGCCTAAACCAAAGTGAGCATTCCCAGAACTACGAATATTTCTGAAGTGGACCACCTCCTGCCATGAGCAGGACAACTCTGAACAATGTGCCAGCCTGACTCTCACAATCTGGTGTACATGTGTGAAAATGGCTCAAGTCAAGATTTATTTGCTGGATCTATTTCCATTGCAGGACAATGCTCATAAAAACAGGTGGAAGAAAACGCACTTCAATTCTTCTTCTTCAATGTTTCTTCAATTTTTACTATATGTAAACACTAAAGTAAATGAGAAAGCTGCCTTTCATAATCATTTTTAATTATGAAAGGCAAAAGTGATGGGTTGACAATCAGACTAATAAAAAATTCCACCTGTCAAAACACAGCATCCATAACAGATTAATTAGCCAGCTAAGAGTGTAAAACCCTGTAAACAACTCTACAAATGTAAAAGAAAAAGGCCGTTTAAAGCTGACTCACTTTTCATGAGTTTGTCAGAGAGGTCTCGCAGGGTGCTGTTTGACTGCACCTTGAGGGGGGTCCCCGTCCTGGAGGGTACCTGCCTGCTGGGGGTTGCCGTTCGAGGTGTGCCGGGTCTCGCTTCTGCTTCCGTGCTGGATGAGTCCCGCTGCTGAGACTGAACTGTAGAGCCTTCGTTGTTACTGTGCCACACAACGGCATTGGGTGCATTCTGAGTGAGCTCTGAGCCGTCTGGAGAGGCAGGGACCGGTTCGGCCAAGGAGCTGTGTTTAACAGAGTTTAGACTGTGTGCTCTCACACGTGACCAGCTGGTAGAGCGGAAACGCTCAGCCTCCAGCCAGAACCGAACCAGATGGTCTGCACCCTGCAGTTCCATGAAATGCATGAAGTGGGGTATCGCGACATTGTCCTGAAGGGCCTGGTCCACTGTCTTGGACAGTCGAGAGCGCGTCTCCTGGGGCTGATAGTTCACACTAGAATGACCTGGAACATAAAAGCAGGATTTATTAATACACATTTTACACCTGAATATTTTATTTTTTTGCATTCTAATATACTTTGATTGAAAAGCTTTTAAGTGTGAACCGTAAATTTCTAGCAACACATTAACAGGCAACTTAAGCAAATCCATTAATTATAAAAATAAAGCCATCTTTAAACTGCAAGCAAAACCTTCAACACTGATATTTAATATAGTGCATGTGCTTTTAGAGATTCACAATAGCAGAAACTCCATCCATCGTTAAGCACTTCTGTTCAAATAACAATGAGATTTATGCCATCTTTGGACACACATTACTCACTCAAGTGCTCAAGTTTAATAACAGACTGTGGGCTACACTCTTATTTACAGCTTTCAACCTTCAAAGGTAAAACGCGCAGTGTATTGATGGGAACTGCAACATGAAACGAAAGATAAAAAGAGGATTTCGTGTGTTCAGCTCTTCATTTCGGCTGAACATTTGGTCCAGGCTGAAGGGTGGGGTGGCATGATGTGAATTTAAACTCCTGGATATTTGTTTTGAAGGTTTGTGAATTTCCAGCTCTCTCTGTCTGGAGGTGGCCTTAGACTACGTCATTTTACAGATGATTTAACCCAGACAAACTTTTCATGACTGTGCGTCACAGGCACACATCTGTGTGTCCTGTCCATTCCTTCACTCATGTGTGAATTAAGTAGCCAGCAATTAATGGGGCATCCGCAGCAACCTCTGACAGTGCAATCCCACCATGTAAACCTCCCATTCCACCACCGCTCTATTGGACTGAGACCCGGTGACTGCAGAGGCCCTCAGAGTACAGTGAACTCACTGTCATGTTCAAGAAACTAGTTTGAGATGATCTGAGCTTTGTGACTCGGCAGGTTATCCTGCTGAAAGCAGCCATCAGAAGATGAGTACACTGTGGTCATAAAGGGATGGACACAGTCAGCAACAATACTCAGGTAGGCTGTGGCATTTAAGCAATTCTGAGTTGGTATTAAAGGGCCGAAATGGAAAAAAGAAAAAATATCTCACACACTATTACACCAGCAGCACCAGAAGGCCCCGCTGATACAAGGCAGGATGGATCCATGCTTTCATGTTGTTTATGACCCTAGCATCTGAATGTCTCAGCAGAATTCGAGAATCATCCGATAAAGCCATGTTTTTCCAGTCTTCTCTTGTCCAACTGAGCCTGTGTGAATTGCAGCCTCAGTTTCCTGTTCTTAGCTGACAGAAGGGGCACCCAGTGTAATCTTCTGCTGCTGTATCTCATCTGCTTCAAGGTCTGACATGCTGTCAAAGATGCTTTTCTGCATACCTCGGTTGTAACAAGTGGTTATTTGAGTTACTGTTGTCTTCCTATCAGCTCGGAGCAGTCTAGCCATCCTCCTCTGACCTCTGACATCAACAAGGCATTTTCACCCAGAGAACTGCTGCTCTCTGGATATTTTCCTCTTTTTGTGGACCCTAGGGATGGTTGTGTGGGAAAATCCCAGCAGATCAGCAGTTTCTGAAATACTCAGACCAGCCTGTTCAGCACCACCATCACATTCAAAGTCACTCAAAAAAAAAACAAAAAAACTTTCTTCCCCATTCTGATGCTCAGCTTCTATTTCAGTCATCTTGACTGTGTCTTCATGCCTAAATGCATTCAGGTGCTGCCACGACTGGCCGCTTAGATGCATTAATGTACACTTGAAGTGGCCGTCAGCATAATTTGACTTAATGTTTCAAAGAGAGACTTTGTTAAAGTAAACTATCTATCCCAGACACCTGACTCTCTTACTTGATTTTGAATCATATCACATCAGCTGTAGTTAGACTGAAGCGTGGGCTGAAGTTTGGCAGTGTTGTGTTTGGTCTTTAAAAACAAGATGGAGCTTCAAGATGTGTCATTCAGTGTGAGGGGCTTTGAGTCAGCCTCTTTAGATTCTTTTAAGATCACACAGTCACAGCCGCCTTAACACTGAAAGCTGTTAAAAATCACTGCAACAAGTCCAGCATTTATGTCTGAATAATCATCAAAGGCTCCTGTTGTGTTTGCAAACCTTTTCAGTTTAATTCAAAGTCTGTTACAATGACAACGGCATCATTACTCTGATGCCCTCTCTCCCTCCCCTCGTTAATGCTTCCTTCCTTTTTCTTCGTCTGTTGAAACCACATCCCCCATTGAGTCTCATTCAGATGTCGTCCAGGCTGCAGCACAGGTTCCTCCACCTCTGTCTGACACGCCCCACTTGCCATTTGGAGAAGTTGCTCGTACAGTTCCTGTCACTACAGTGAATGCTCACTGCCCCATATCACGGCATCCGGGGAGCGCACACAGAATCTAATTATAGAGTATTTTTCTCCACTGTGTGACCGAGAAGATAAGACCAACCTTATCCTGACAGGAATGTTTGGGTGCTCACCATAACTCATACATGTAGCCCCGTGAGCGGCTCACACAGGATTAATGAGGGAGTGCTGCCACTTGCATAATGCAGTGGGATGTTTAGGCTCTTGTAGTGACACAAGACGCATACAATCGCTGTAACATCAGAAACCTAATTAGTCCCAAGGATTGAACGGGAGCTTACAACCTTAGGACTGTAGTTCCCTGTCGATTTTTGACACTTTGTATAAAACTGTGTACTTATTTTCTATGTAGTGCCTTTTTTTTTTTGTTTAGTAGACCTTTCAAAAATGGTAATATGATATCATTATTTGTTTTCTGTTGGAAGCATTGGTTTCAGTACATCCAATATGATCCTCTCCTGAGATGATTAATCAATTTGTCAAATAACAGATTAATTATTATCTTAAGAATTTATGTCACTTTTTGAGACAAAAACTTGAATTCTCTGGTTTCAGCAACTTAAATGAGAGATTGTGTTTGCTTTTCTTTGTAATGTACGACTATAACAAAAGCATCTTTGGGTATAGAGCTCAATATGACCAGTAATTTATAGACTTCACTTTGAACTCTGGGACAGAGAAATTAAGTAAATAACCAGATTGATCAAGAAAGAGAGGAGTAAATAGTCTTGTTTCCTATTACTCTGCATTCATTTCTAAGGCAGGCTCATGTTACTTTAATCAAATTGTATTCAAATATGCACAGAAGAGCAGCCTGATCCTTCAGTGTATAACATGTTATAACTCTTAAACTGTCTCAGAGGTCACAGATTAAATAAATGAATCCAAGCTAAAACCTTATTTTATACTTGTTAATAACTAATAACCAATGAGGCATAACAAACCTACATTTCGATCACAATCAAAGAAACTCAGAACAAATAATTCCTTCATGACTCTGAATCTAAAGCTTTTTATGGCTAAATATTAGTTTAGACGTTTATCTGTCATCAGCAAAAACAAAACAAAAACTGGTGAATGCAGGTTTTGTACCAAGATCTCCAAAGTGCGCTGCTTCCATGTGGCTCGGCTGCTTCTTGAGGATGGCAGTGCGACCACGGGCAAAGGAGTCCATGTTGGCCGAGATGGCACTGATGGCCACATGGCTGGGCCCAGCAGCTTCCTGGATTGCATGGTGGTTTCTCAGTCCTGGAGAGTGAGGGCTGGTTGGAGCTGTGAGTGGAGGACGGAGAAGAGAAGACACAAAACAGGATTTAGGGAAAAAAGAAGAAAAGGCATACAATAGTGCTGATGTTCTAAGTGGCCTGCATGGAGCCGGCAGTGTGATTTGTATGAAAAGGTCTTTTTAGTGAGCTTTTGAAAGAGCTCACAGTGCGCACAAAGCCTCAGGCTGCGGCAGATGTTTGAGACGACAGTGTGCTCACTGTTTGTTGCACTGTTCTCGGTGTGTTTCATTAATAGCTAGAGGCTGTAACTTTGAGACTGCTTAACTAGCAGTGATTAAAGATACTAAGAGACAACCAAAGGAAAGAGTTATGATTCTTTCAGCTGTGTTAAATTTAAGACTTTTAAAACCATTTTAATACCACATAAGAGCAGCTTTTTACAGTCATACCAATCCAAGAATAAGGGAAAGTAAGTGGAAGGAAAAACGCTTACAATTACATAACAAATGCATTTATTGGCATTCATATCACATGTTTGTCTGTGCTCTCCATCTAGAGGCAATAATAATTTCTAGGAATGTAATTACAAAATTTAAGTGACCTGGGTAAGTGGCAGAAACTAATAATTGGATTAAGCTAAAGTAAATGATTTGCTTTTTAAGTTTAATTAAGTTCAAGCTAAAAATCATTGAGTTTTCTGACTACTGCTGCTTTGGATGCATGAATTAATTTTAAACTTTTTAATACAGTCTAAGCCCTTCTTTGAGGAAATGTTTCCATCCTTAATGTTGCTGTCAAAGCAATCAGAGATGCACTTTATAAATCACCTCAAAGTGAGCATGGGTACACAATTACATGAAAAAAAACCAAAACAATACTGGATACTGTGCTTACATCTCCACAAAACACAGCTGTTTCATTTTAACAACATGATGCAACACTTCCACAACCTCAAAAGAGCAAAGAGGAACTCACCTCTATTGACTTTAGTGTCTGTCCCTTTCTCAGGTTCTTTGCTTTTGGCTGTGGGGAGAAAGATGAGAGCAGCAGTTGGAACTAGGAAAGCAAAGTGGCATTTTGAATCATAATACAGGGCAACAGCAGAGGTTGGAGAACTGATATGTGAGATTTTATTGAGGGGTTGATGTGGTGTGGTGGTGATGCGTTTCCTACAATAGTGATTCTACAATACTTGTTAGACTCTAATGCAGACCTCTAAGAAAGGCTGCATAATAATATCCGTGGGACTGAATACTAGTCAGAAGGCAAAAAACAGCAATTATTTTTCAGTCATTGTGGTTGCAATGTGGTTTCAGGGTGTGTGTTGTTATTCCGTGTTAATGGTGTGTATGTTCAGTTAATTAGCCCTCGTATATGCTTTCCTCCAGCTGACCATGCTATTCGGACATAGCTGCAGCTGGCAGATGTAGGTTAAATGCTGAAACTGGTTTCTGATATGAAAGCCATGTCCTCCCTGCTCTATATACCACAGTGGTTTGCAAACTTTTTCCCAGCATGCACCACTTCAAAAGATAAAGAAAGTTTATGGCACAGACCCCGCAATTTTAAATCAATTATTAATGATAAAAAAGATTCTAAACACAGGCATAACAGCAACATCAGCAATCTTGTTTACTTTCCCCACATAAATGATGTTCGTTCATCTACAGATTGTTCCAGTGATCATCCACGGCCCACCTGCAGAGGCTCTATACACCTCAGTTTAAGAATCACTGTTATACAGCATGCAGACAGTCAGGTCTTTTATGCTGGACGTCAGCATTAAGAGTCCTAAGATTTACGGCCTTGGTCTTATCAACTCTGGTTTTCCTTCAGCTGATCGTAAGCCAGTTTACACATGAAGGTCGTCAAGACTTACCGACTGTTCAGAAAAATACACAGTATCTGAGTATAGTGAGTAAGCCAAGCCTATTTAACCCAGTGCATTTAATACTACAAATATGTGAAGTCATTCCAAAACTCTGTGGCTGCTAGATTAATAATAATTAATAATGGCAACTATCCATCAGAGTGACCCTACATTCATATCTTTGGATTAAGCAGTTTGGTCGGGCCAAGCGACCATTTCAAGCAGTGGCATCACAAAATGAACTGGGAGGCTCAAATAAATGAAACTGAAGATGCTCTTTATGCGGGACATTTGGGACAGAGCCATATATGAGCGTGCGAGTCAACCAAGACTCGAAGTTGGCTGCCACAGAGAAGCGACGTGGCTTTTAAAAAGTCTGGACCCCAATAATTTTTACACAACTGAACTAAAACATGGTGCTGCAAAAAACAGCAGTGAAGCACTGTTTTTGTGTAACGGTAATGTTTTACTTCTAAATGAAGTTTAAAAAATTACAGGACCATGGTAGGTCAGTGAACTGGATGCTACTATTAAAACAAAGAGTAGCATAAAAAAATAAACCTTTAATAACTGTCAATAACCTTCTATGAACAGAGTGCAAGAAATCAAAAATGCAAAAATATGTGGCAACTGACTGACTCATTTACGCATTTCAAATTTAACTGCAAATCTTTCGCTTCCTTTTTTTGGCATTGATAATTCTTCCTGCTAACAGGGAACGTTTTTACTTCCTGTCAGTCCTGTGCAACATTCTGGTTTGGTTAAGTGAAGTCTCTAATATTTCCTCATTTTGGATGTCTGCTGTGTCAGCTGTTTGGACCTCTGTGCCAGTGAGGAAAACCCACTTAGCTCTCTCTCTCTCTGGGACGTCCAACTGCAGAGCGGTTTCATAAATGAAGTTATTGTGCTGATTTCCTGAGGAAATGGGACAGGAGTTCTGTTGACTCCTTTATACAATAATGGCCTCTGAAGTTTTTTTTTTTTTTTTGGGTACACTTTCTATCAAAGCCATCGGACAAACCTATTGTCAGGAACCTGGCTTGGTGAAAACACCTCCCAGCCTGAGTGGGATGGTGGAGGAGGAAAATAAAGTCCTTTTAAAATGTATTTGCTGAAACTCATAACCAGACATGCAAATTAATTATATCCCCCTTAAGGTTATAATCTCCAGTTTTGTTGACATTTTCAGAGAAGTGTTCATTTGTGGTCACCGTGGAGGTTTTAGGCTGTGGGTTGTCTGACGTTTTGCCTACACCACTTTAAAAAAAACTACACAAGACATAAAAGGCATTTCTCAGTATGAATACAGCCTTCAAAACTGACCACACAAAAGAGGTTCTACTGTGGGGCTTTGAACTGAAATTCATTGTCACGCTGCATTTTAAAAAATATAGAAAAAAGGCCCAGCCCACCCAGTTTCTGCCTGACAGTGGCTGTATATTAGCGTTAGCCAGCTCCAGGTTCTCTATAGCCAAATGTCTTAACGGGAACTCCCAAATTTTCTTATAATAACTAACAGCTGACTGAGACTCAACCTGTTACTGTTCACATCTCTGACATGTCTTCCTTGTTGAGTATGGATGGAAATGCCTCCACAGAGCTAGCTAGCTGCTACAGAACATTTCGACACAGGTGATGATTTAGAGCAGACAACAGCGCCGGTTTGATGCTGAGGAAGCCCTGAATTATGCACACACAGAGGAAGACGGTGATGCAGAGACAGGCACGTCTCTGTGGTAGATATAACCCCATCCCAGCTAACATTAAGTTAGATAATTCGGGGAGGGGGACTGGGAGGCCACCGCTAAGCTAACCATGTAAATGCAGTAAGCAGCAGCAGTAAGCAGGAAATGCATTCCCACAAACTCCTCGGTGTACACGACTAATTTATGTACGGCCACAACCTCGGCCACGTTGGTTACATCTTATCGATGACCCCCCCTCTCCCCGGCGCAAGTCACCGTCGACGTTGCAGCCTTCAGCGGGAGCTTTTTCCCTCACCTTTCCTCTTGAAAAACGACATGACGGGTTTCACACTCTGGACGTTTCCTCAGCTCACTGACACCATCCCGTGGAGTCGCGGTTCCCTTCATTCAAATGCAACTGTCGAGTACGCTCCTGGGCTGAAAACGGGGTATTGTCGCAGCCGCGGCGAGCGCTGTCAATTAAAACATTTCTGCAAATCCAAACCGAGTTCGGCGGCCATATTGTCAATAAACGTCTCACTTCCGGGCTGGTGCGACAGCAGCATTATGGGAAATGATGTGCCACCCGCTTCGGTCAGGAGAGGGCGCTCTTTGTACGTGGACAATATTAAAACGATATTTAAACTACAAGCGTGACATGGTAAGTGATTGGGTTCTACATATTAAAATATTAACATTCATTTTGTTAAAATAAAATAAAAATGGCACTCCTATAATGAGATGGATATTGGATAAACAGATAAAATTAAAAGCCTGTACATGTTGGCTGCCAGCAAAGTTCAACAATCATCTTGAAACGTCTCCAAAAACTTATTTAAGCAGTTATTTTGAAGTATTATCTAAATCAGCTTTAGATATTGTCACCAGTCCTGGGAAATAAAACTGCATATATACAATCACCAATTAAATATGACTAAAAAACAAACAAAAAACACATCTGTCTTTGTTATCTAACAGTTAATTTAATGGAACTTTTAAAGAACCTTTAGGAAAAAAATTCTAAAAGTACCTCAAAGGTCTACTGAAGGTTTTACAGAATCATATTCAGGGAAACGTTTGTTTGAAGGTTGCACAAGATAACTTTAGAGATATAATCTCAGAGCATCCTTCAGAGGTTGTAAACACTAACTTTCAAGCAACATCCAAGTTTAATCAGGGTTACTGTCTGCTGTGGTTAACTGTTAAAAGGATAAAGGTCTACTTTAATGTGCAGGTATCGCCCTAGCCTCTGTTGTCATTTATGACATTTTATGTACGGCCTCATAAACCGTCCTAATAATAATTTCTCACTCGTGTATGTTTATGTTTTGCTTTGATATTTAACATATTCAGTCCATGATTGGTCAAATTCAAAAGCCACAGGGGTTTTAACATTACTGTTGCTAGCGCCATTATATTATAATTATATTGTCCGTGCAATACAATGTTATGCTTGTAATAACCTAAATCTGGATTTTATAAAAATGTATATTGTTGGAAGTGGACTGTCTACTTTATTAGGTACACCTATTCTATTGCTTGTTGAGTTAAAGTACTTCATCCAATCACATGGCAGCAGCTCAATACATTTAGGCGTATAGACGTAGGCTTAATGACCTGCTGAAATTCATACTGAGCATCAGAATGGGGAAGAAAGGTGATTCAAGTGACTTTGAACGTGACTGGGCTGTTGGTGCTGGACAGACTGGTCTGAGTATTTCAGAAACTGATGATCTAACTGGGATTTTTCTGCACAGTCATCAGTAGGGTTCAGAGTGAATAGCCCAAAAAAGAAAAAATATCCAGTGAGAGGCAGTCCTCTGGGATAAAATGCCTTGTTGAGTCAGAGGTCAGAAGAGAATGGCCAGACTGCTTTGCGCTGATAGGAAGGCAACAATAATGCAAATAACCAGTTCATAAGGTAAAAGGGGGTCAACCCAGTACTAGCAAGATATACATAAATTTTAGAAAAAGACATTCTTGCACAACTTTTTTTTCACTGTAGTAGAGTTGGCAGGCACATATGTAGGTCAAAGTCCCAAGTGCACATTTTTTTCCAGCGGTAACAAAGGTTCCTACACCAGACAATCCAGATCACTTCATTTGAATTCATTTATTTTATTAGAGTAGCGATTTTGTATGTCAGAAATGTAATATGCTTTAAATGATTCAAACAGTTATTCATCACATCGATTTGGATTATCAAAAGATTCCGTGCTGCCGACGTGTTTTGTGCAGTTTTTCATTCTCGTCCAACACCGTGCGTCTCCTTTGGCCTGTCGATGCGATAGACAAATTCTGCAGGCATGAAGTAGCCCAGATACTGCACACTGTCAGGTGTGGTGTCTATGTAGTAGTGGCCACCTTCTCCGTGGTGGCTGAAGCAGTGGGTGTGTTCCACACGCAGATCCAGCCCCTGTGAAGCAACCAAGCGCTCGTTACAAAGAAGCCTACAATGCAAAAATACTGTAACCAGGTAACAAAACCGTAACCAGATCCTTTTGTTCTGCATCACGCAAGTGTGAGTGTATTTGCTTTAACTCACAGGGTCTCTGGATACGAGCACCGACTGGCAGACGAGTGGAGCGCTGACCTCGAAGTGCTTGAGCCAGTTGTTGACGTCATCGTTGGTGTTTAGGGGGCAGACCGAGAACTCTCTTGGCTGTTGATAGGCAAAAACAGGGAAAAAAATCAAAGCATGTGGCTGTCAGTAATGTGCAGTCAGTAATGTGCTTTGTGTCACGGCCGCTCTTTACCATAATGTGGATTTTAGCCTTCCCTTTCTGGATGATGAAGGTGCCTCCCAGAGCCAGACTTTTATCAGGGTAATGACCTTCAAGGGTCGTCCGCAAGGCTGACACCAGACTGTGGCTTCCTGTTCTCCTCTTGGCCCGAACCTCTATGACCTGCAGAGGCACACAGGCGAAGAGAACCAACTCAGCTTGTTTAGTCACTGACCCCTTGCTAATGTTTATTCTCTCTCTCTCGAGTAAGAAGCACGCATGAGATGGGGCTAAAGTTCATACAAAACAACATTAGTAATGTTATTAACTTACAGATAATTATATCTAAGTTGATGTCTAACCAGTTAAGTTCATTATTTTCCAAAAGTCACAGCAGGATGACAGTGTATGTTTGAAAGAACACATGCACGTCCACTTAAGAGCCGGTTTGATCAGCTACCACTGACCTTTCCAGGTTTCCCTTCGCAGGCGTACAGATTGCCCAGAAGCCCGAAGTTGCAGTCTGAGAATTTGTTGCTGTATTTTTCTAGCAGACACTGGCCGTCAGCTGGATTGATGGAGGAGAAGTAGCTGCTGTTCACTGCAGGCCTTCCCTCCGCCTCGGTCAGAACCAGAGGCATCAGCTGTGGATGAGAACATTCATTCCACTGACTTGCAAAACTGCTCTTCCAATATTATAATAACAGCTAGTTTACATTCAAGTAATTTGCTGAGTAAAGCACAAAGTATCAGTAATAAGACAATTCACCTCTGCGTTCATTCCAACTATTCTGGAGGGCGCAGCTGCTGCACCAAGGATGAAAGCTCCCGGCAGCTCCACCTCCTTCGATACAGTGTTCATGTTGTATTCCTGACAGAAGAAGAAGAGGCAGAAGATGTTCTTTCACTCCAGGCTGTTGCACAACATCTAAATGCAGTGTTTTCATTTTAAAAAACTACCTTTTCCTTTCTAACCAAAGGCACCAGATATGGTACACCGCCAACATCAGTGATGCGAGGATTTCCACACAAGCCTGCAGGATAGAGGTGACATTAAGAGAAAAGATCTGGCAGGATGTTTTTCATCTGCAGTCTGCAAAGGAAGCTCATCCTCACTTTTATGCATGTTTCAAATTGAACAAAATGCTTGTGCATGTAGGTGACATGCAAGAATGATTTGGGGTTTTTTCCACACTTTCCTGGCGATTCTCCATGGCACAGAAGTATGCTTGGTGTGTACTCGATAGGCTCTTACCTCTGACAGGAAACTGGAAGGGTTCTTTGGTGAGATCTGGACACTCCACAACACTCACTTGAACTTCAGCAAAGTTGGTTTCCAGTCCTGCTTGTAATACTGCAACCAACCAGCAAGAATGTCTTCATGAACGTCCTGTTAGATAAAAAAAAATACCTGCACGGCTTCGCATTTCCATCAAAGCTGAAGTCCTTACCGCCACGCAGCTCTTCTAGCTCTGCGGTGTGCAGCTGAACCTTCTCGGTGTTGCTCGCGTCTTCCATAGCTCGACCTGAAGGTGAATGTGCTGTCAGATTGTTTAGAGGTGCAGGAAAAGTCGGTCAAAAAAGCGGACACGAACGTGGTTAAATTTCAAAGAGTAAATAATAACAAGATGGTACCCCTCCCAGGAAGTTTTTTTTTTCTCATCGGAAAACCCAGTTTAAAGACGTCCACCTGCTATGATTGTTTAGTTTTTCAGGTTATCCTGCATATAAGCAATACAATAAATTTGATGAATGATAACTAATTTGAAGTAAAATTTATGTGCCGATAAAAAAGGAAACAAAAACACAGATTTTCCTATAAATCTAACATTTGTACATCTGAATTACAGAACTTAAAACAAGGGAATGTGACTGAAAAAGCTGGAGACACTTCACAATTGTCACAAGCAGCACCTGAACAGGCTATATAGTATATAACCTCAAAAGGGGTAAATGAGCTGCTTCCTGAATGGACGTTTGTTGAGCTGTTGGACTGATATTTAAAACTAATACTACTACTACTAATATTACTGCTAATTATTATGTTAATAATAATTCTAGTCTTTATTGGACTTATTTAAATTTTTCACAATTACATTTTTCATAAATTAACTGTTGTGAATATAAACAAATAAGAAATACTAAAAAATAATACACATATAATAAACAATATGATATAATTAAATAATGAACGAAAAAAGTTTAAATATAATAATAAAATAATGATATAAGTTGTACACAAAACCGGAAGTGGAACCAGCGTACTCTCTTGTTTCCTTTAGTAAATTCTGTCTCGTCTTTGGCGATTGGTCAGCTGATCGTCATCATCTCGGTGACGTCTAAACACTTCCCGGTCGAGCCAAACCACATGCGGAGTGTTTGTGTGTTTTGGTGCTTCTTCGTGTCATTTTTATGCATCCTTCGGTCAGTTAGCCGCCGCGCTGATACTGAGCTGATCCCAATTTCCGCTAAGCTACACGATGCCCAAAGTGCGTAAGATTAAAGAGTGGACTGAATCAGATGCTCTTGCCGAAGTTATTGCCGCAGACGCATGCGACTTTGTGCTGGAAACGTCCCCTCCTGATTATGTGGAGAAAATATCTCAGCTTCTTGGGTCTTCTTCTGTGGGGCAGACCGGACGGGATGGAGCCGCTGCAGACCCCGCTGACACAGATAGGTGAGGATTGCCAGACCAGCTGAGAAAAACGTATAATTTGCAGTTTTTACAGCTTCTATGGCAAATTGATCAAACCATTTTGATCTCTCTTTAAAAACAAAAACAAACTAAAAATGCGTTTTCCGAACCAGCACATACATGCAGAAAAAGTCAGTTATGTTTAAGTCATTGCCACAGAACACTGTGCTAACCAGAATAAAGTTTCTACAAGTCTCGTCTTACATGTTTGCACTGACTAATCTTCATATGTTGATTTCAAGAACACAATGTTTACATGGTAAAGTTGTATAAGAGCACTTGGATTTGCAGGCAGTGTAAGGAAAAACTATTTACTTTCCAATTATTCCTATTATTATAATCACACAACACAACAAAGTAAACAGTGTAGATTATCAGAAGATTGTCATTGATCTCACACCTAAAGCTCTCCTTCAATGTAGAAAAGGAAGAGCATTCACTGCATCCATCCTCTTCACTTTTCTGCACCTTTAGGTATTCTGTAGTCTTCTCCTTGCTACACCAGCACACATCCTTGCTCCTCCTCCATGGCAAGGCTGTTGCTGGTTCTGAAGGTTCACAAATTATCCTGACTACATTGCACTCAAGTCCAATAAAGACATTTTCTAGTATCTACTTTTCAGTCAGACACCTCATGTTTGGAATGATTAATTTGTTAAATCAGCAGAATAAAAATGGAGTTTGATCTCTAGGGTCTGAGCTCATTGCTCTTCACAAATAGATCACATAAAATTGAGCTTTGGTTGTAGACCACCAAATCTGAGGATGTGATCATGACCAAATTCTAGAAAATTGTGCTCATGCTCGAATACGTTAAAATGTGACGACTTTTAACAAAGAATGAGAAATGCGCTTTCTTTTGGCCACAGGCAATAAAAATGTTTTGAAGGATTTCTGATATCGTTTTGACATCTTTGTATGTGTGCAGTGACTCGGCGGACAGCCTGTTCATCACTCAGAAACCTGTACCTGAGGCCGTGAGGTCAGGAAGGCGGCGGCGCCACAGCTCAAGATCAGGTCCCGCGTCTCCCATGCGCCACCTTCGAGAGGAAAGTGAAGATGACAGTTCACCTTCGGCCTCCTCTCAAAAGTCCAGAAGCAAAAAAAAAAAGAAATATGTCAAAATCAGATTGCCAAAGTACAGTTTCCCGTTCCTCAAAGACAGAACGCTGAAGCTCACGAGCACTGTGTTACCCGGACCGGAAAACACAAGATTACATGTGAGGATAAGTAACACTTCCGTACACTTTTAGTTGTTACTGTATAACAACAACAAATGCTAGCCGGTGTTAGCGGATCTAAAGTCCTTTATTGGTTACAGTGTTCTGCAATGGGAGGCTTCTTTGAATGTATGAGAAAGCTGCGACAGAGCTATCAAACAGGAGAGGATCTGGAGTCACACATTCCAACGCTGGACATGAACGGCGAGTGCATATTTCCAATATCAGAGTGAGTTTCTTCCAAGATTTAAGACAGAGGAAGATGTTTCATTTTGTGTTTAACTCTGGCACCAGATGTAGGGGTTGTATTGGTCACCAAAAGATGGCAAAGAAAATCATACAGTTGCAATTCATTGACCACGTCTGTGCACGCACTGACAACAGCAAAAGGAAATAAGTTGTTACAGCCTTTTTAAAGTCTTTAATGCTAGCTGAAGTTCTTGTTTGTACTGATTTTTACATTTCTAAAGAGTCTGGTACTTTCAATGCACAACTGCAGAGCCCAAAGTTGGAACTACTGATGTCAGTGGCTATGGGAGGGGCTACCAGGAGAAATGCACCAAAATATGGCAGATGCAGGCCACTGAGTCACAATTTTCATCCCACAGAACGTCTGCTAGTGAGGCTATATAATGTTCAGGTCTCAAATCTGTCAAAATGCGGGCTGGTTCTCAAAAAGCATCAAGGCCAAAATGATGAAAAAGAGGCATGTGTGAATGAGACCTTTGTGGTTGAATGCAGGACAAGCAGTAATAAGAAGAGAGCAGACATCATCAACGCAAAGAGAGGCTATCTTCGTTTACATCCTTTGAGTGACCTTTCATCACTTTAACTCTTTAGTTTTGTCCTACAGTAGCAGATGTGTTCAGAAATATTACTGATACTTTTTCTCAGCTGGATGTAAAGTACTTTGAAATGCACTAACTCGTATTAAAGACGTGAACAAATACAGCTGAATTGTTTGGCAATAAAACACCTTTCTTCTGTCTTAGGGGAGAAGAAGACCCTTTAGAAGATGCAGACATGAAAGTGGTGGTAAGCACGCAGTTAATACCAGGAATAATGCACTTTGTGAGAGTGTGCAGGCCCTAAACTGTGTGTCATCTGACAGGCAAAGAAGCATTTTGTGGTACCATCAAAAGTGAAGCACTCGCAGCCCTGGTACAGTGAGAAGAAGAGAGATGGTGAAGGAGCACAGCAGAGGACAAGTTGTATTAATGCTGTAGGCAAAATGTCACGAGGATGGAGGAAGACGTTACATACAATACCAACTAAGAGACCCTCATTGAGAACTGCACTGTCTTCAAATTTGGAGAGCTCTGATGATGAAGATTCTTTATATAGACTTCAGGGAGAGGGCGGGACGAGTGATAAACAACAGAAAGGTGAAAGAAGTGTTCCTGCTCAAAGTGAAACACCAAAGACAAACGGATATCTTAACAGAGAAAAGACAGACAATTCTGAGGAAGATGAGCTGTGTGATGACAGCAGTGCTCCACTTTGTGAGCAAAGTCCAAAGGAAAGCATTCAAGAGGGCAGAGAAGCATCAATAACTGAGCCTCATGCTGATGTTTTGAACAAAGAGGGGTTATCCCAGGCAGGGCAGCAGCACAGTAAGTCTAAAGACCAAAGATTCTTGCAGAGTGGAGCTAATAACATTACTATATGCAGTGAAACCAAGGTGAAGAAGAAAAATGACAAAGAAAACGATGAAAGTGCAGAAGAAGATGATGGCCAAAGACAGGAGGAGCCGGAAGTTCAGCATGCCGCACCATCTATGAATGAGCAAATAACCGAGGTGGAGGAGACGCCTCATCTGCTACAGACCATCAACGAGCCGGAGCTTCATGACAAACGTGTGACGGAGGAGAGTGACATTTCTGATTCACAACGGAAGAAGAAGAAAAATAAGAAAAAACAGAATGAGTCGCCAGCAGGAGACGTCAGACAGGAGGTGCATCAACACTTTGAATCTGATGTGACGTTCGGGGAGGATTCTGCGCATTTAATGAGCTCTAACAGAAGCAGAGAGGAGAAGAAGAAGAAGGACAAAGAAGATGATGAAAGTGCAAAAGAAGAAATGAGCCAGAGTCAGGAGGAGGTGGAGGTTCAGCATGCTGCAGCATATGTGAATGAGGGAATCACAGAGGTGGAGGAGACTCCCCGTCTGTCACAGATCGGCAGTGAGCTGGAGCTTAATGGAAAAACAGGGATGGAGGAGAGTGACATTTCTGATTCACAACAGAAGAAGAAGAAAAAGAAGAAAAGACAGAATGAGTCATCAGCAGAAGACGTCAGACAGGAGGTGCATGAACACTTTGAATCTGATGTGAGGATCGGGGAGGATTCTGTGCATTTAGTGAGCTTTAAGAGAGGCAAGAAGAAGAAGAAGAAAAACCACAAAGAAGATAATGAAAGTATAGAAGAAGAAAAAAGCCAGAGTCAGGAGGAGGTGGAGGTTCAGCATGCTGCAGCATATGTGAACGAGAGAATCACGGAGGAGGAGGAGGCTCCCTGTCTGTCACAGTCCATTGAGCCGGAGTTTAGTGAAAAACATATGATGGAGGAGAGTGACATTTCTGATTCACAACAGAAGAAGAAGAAAAAGAAGAAAAGACAGAATGAGTCATCAGCAG
>JAVDPK010001517.1:0-23535 GCA_034780415.1 Cichlasoma orientale
ATACAAAGCGCCTTGAGGCGACTGTTTGTTGTGAATTGGCGCTATACAAATAAAGTTGAGTTGAATTGAATTGAATTGAATTATAAAACTACCCATAATGAACTGAACTATGCACAGATTTGTGTTAGGAAGGTAAGGTGAGGTACGCTGTACACATGTAGATTTTCACCCCCCCATTATGAGCCAGGAAAAACCCCGATAATAACAGAGCCTTCTCTGTTTCCTAAACCTCAGCCTCAGCTAAGCTAAGCTTCTGTGTGTGGGAATGGAAACAGGCTGGAGAGAGAGAGGGGGTGCATGTGGAGGGCAAGCTGACACACTTGACTGGCCATATTTAAAATTTGTAGTGCGTGTTGGCGAGCGCAGAGGGTGTTGTTCCCGTCTTTGTGCTGAAACTGAGGTGAGAACTCAGTTTGAAACGTCCCCCTGGGGAGGGGACACGATGGGTGAGAGACAGAGAAAAAGAGTGAGCTGCCTGAGAGTGGAAAGAAGGCATAAAACACAGAAAAGGCCTCTTTGGCCACATGCAGCAAATGTACCAGGTGATTATAGGAAAGATATAAAACAATATTAGCACCAGAGACATCATATAAAGTGTTCAACGGCTGCTGATTAGAAGTTTCCCTGCCCCCAAGGAGCCAATCAATACCAAACCGGGGAGCGTATGAGCCAATCACGTGCTGAGGCATGTGTGCAGTCCAGGTTCTCCCAGCTTCAGCTCCTCCCCTCATCTACAGCCAGAGATGGAGTGAGGAGCTCAGGTATTCGAGCTGCTGCTCCTCCACTCTGAAAGGAGCCTGAGATGGGGCGTTTCAGGCTAACTGGGAGGAGACCCTGGGCCAGACTCAGGACTCACTGGAAGATAATGTCTCTCAGGTGGATTAGGAACCCCTCGTGCCTCTAAGGAGGAATCCTAGTCAGACGCCTGAACCAACTCAGCTTTGAATGCAGAGGAGCAGCAGCTCCTCACCCCATCTCTGAGCACAGACACCCTTTGCAAGATTTAAATGTTTCTGTATCTTTACACATCATATCCCCCACGCCAGCTTCTCCTCCTCTTATTTGAAAATGTTTCCTTTAACTGTGAAAACAAGGAGAGGGTCCCTCAGGCAAAAACAGCAAAGAGAAGAAGATATGACTACAGGACGAGAGCGAGAAAGAGACTTCCTCTGACAGGGAGAGAGATGACAGGGTATTTATAGCTAATAGCATTATAGTTGCTTCACTGGTTACTTCACATAGACTGAAGGAGAGGAGGGATGAAGATGGAGAGGAACAAAGGTTGAAGAGAATGAAAGGAAAACATAAGACAAGGGGAAAGAAGGAGAGAGAAAGAGCTGAGGAAGATGTGAGGAGGATGGCAGAAGGGGGTGGTTGAGGAAACTGTTGGAACAGTTTTGGCTGGGCGGTATGATATGATATCATGATGACGGCATTTAGGAATATCAGAATTACACTACTGGAAGTCCCCCTCCCTCCCCGAGACACAGGCTGCTGCCGCCGTCCCTGCAGAGGCTCACCCACATCTGCAAACATCCACCGCTGGGCTGCAGCGACCCTTTATTTCCAGCCCTGATTAGCATCCTTTAGTCTGGGGCCTACAATAATTACAGAGAAAACCCAACAATCAAAACGACCCCCTATGAGCAGCACTCGGCGACAGTGGGAAGGAAGAACTCCCTTTTAACAGGAAGAAAGCTCCAGCAGAACCAGGCCCAGGGAGGGGCAGTCATCTGCTGACACCGGTTGGGGCTGAGGGGACCAGACAAAACACAGAAGCATGAAGCTTATATGAATTTGGGGAGACTTTATACTGCAGAGACCCTCAGCCGGGGTCACACACACACAATCATGTTCATCTCCAGCAGGCCAGCAACACACATGACGATGTAATCCATAATCCCACTGTGGGTCTCTCCTGGGGGTGTAAGGCTACGGGGTGTGAATGCAATACCTCAGCAGAGAGGTATTCACACACACACACACACACACACGCACACGCACACGCACACACACACATACACATAACTGGCTGATACATTACTCCCTCTCAGTCTCTGCTTTCCACTTCTATCTCTTTATGGTCCTTTTGTCTCTCTCACTCTGTGTGATACTAAAGGTGTGGCTCGTTACAATGAGTGGGTGGTTCCTCCACCATATGGTCCCTGGACACACACACACAAACACACACACACACACACACAGTGTGAGCTGTAAGGAAGCTGGGATTTGGCCTTGACTGTATCTTCGTGATGTTTCCATGTTCAGGTCCGTTTCCAGGCAGGAACCTGTTCTCAGCATGGATCCACTCATCAGAATGATGACCCCACAATGAACTGAGAGCACACACAACACACACAGGACTAAATAATGCACGTTGATGCATACAGTGGCAGTGAATGCATCATGGAAACACTGGGACACTGTGATGCGTGTTGTGTGCACGAATGGAATGAACTGTTTTATTATTTCTATTTTATTTCTATTATAAACTCATTGAGCTCCGTTCTCGAGTGCAACTGAACTTTTTGACAGTGCCAATATGCTGAAGTCTTTATGTGGACCACACTGTATCCAAGGCCATATTATTTAGCAAACAACAACGTTTTATGCAACTACTTACATCAAGATTCAGACGATTCTGCCTCAGGTGTTTCTGCAAAGAACAAACAGTTCCTGTCCCCCACAGACAGAGGGCGCCATCACAGGCCTGACACTTCCAGGTGTGTCCCTCCTACTGTTGTGTGTACACCTGAGTCTGCCTCTGGTGGCCTTGTGGTGGCGATGGGCACAGGAACATGATCGGTTCTCCAGACTTTAGCCAAACGCAGCGTGTTGCCAGGTCATGATGCGGTGCATTTCCCATCAACAGGAGAGGGGATGCCATGTTTTTGTGTGTCCGTCGATTCCAGAGGGTTAAATAAAGTTTGCCTGATGGATACACAGTCTATGGTTTGGATCCAGAAGAATGTGTGGGATAGTCAGGGTTTGAGCTTTGGTTCAAGTGTGGAAGTGCTGATAGTCTTCAAGGACGCATACCGGAGAGGCCACGTGACCGCGCAGCCTCGGTATCAAACATGTTGCATTACAGTGCAGCAGACTCAGCGCTCACTCTGCCTACAGGAAACACTCAGAGCTGAGAAACACGGCAGAAATGAGCCTCGCTCCCTCTGAGAGCTCCACCTGCACAAGCTTCTTCCTCTCCCGCGGCGAGCGCTCCGATCAGGCCGTGCGGCGACTCCGGGTTAATGACACCGAAGCGGTGGAATATTCCAGCATTATAATTATATCCACCATATTAAAGCTATCTTTGATCCTGGACCGTACTATTAGCAGCTTAGAGGTGCACCATCACCCTTCCTTTCATCTTCACATCAGTGAAGTGGATGAAATACTTAAAGAACGGCGTGAGGCGCACAGCTTTCATCTGGATGCAGCCAGCCTGCTTCACGGAGAGGAGAGGAGAGTGCAGCTTGGTGCTGTCGGGGTTCGTCTAGACGCCGCGCTCAGCAGCCTTCCAGGCAGACAGGCTATCCATTATTCAGCTGCTGGCAGGCTCCTGCTGCTCCGCAGCCAGTACTCCTACTTATGCTGCTACAGTGTGTGAGTTAGTGTCTCAGAAAAATACTGTATGCAAGCTAACGAGTCTTTTTAAATGACGAGGAATTTAAATGGCCCTCTAGCTCCTCCCAGGCTTTCTATTCGCCACACCTGCCAGGTAATGCTAGCAGCCCTGCTGAGCCCGGCTGCTGCATCCATGTATCAGGACCCCGAAAGAGAGAAATGAGGGATTTTAACCTCACAGAAAACGAGAGCTGTGGGTCCAGCTTATCTCACTTTAGCATGTTAGGCTGGACCCAGAACATCATATCACAGCACAAACTAACCAGCCAATCAGGCAGCCTGAAACAGCTCCTGTACTGAGAGGGTTACTGTCCGTATTTCACTTACTGCACAGCTTCTTCCTGCCCTAACTTACCTTCCTACCCTAACCTGCAGTTACTAACAGGGTGGCGGGGCTTTCCCTCCCAGGTGAGGCGTTTCTGGCATGTCAAATGGGAGGAGGCCCCGGGGCAGACTCGGGACACACAGGAGATACTTGGGAACACCTTGGTGTCCCCCCGGAAGACCTGGAGGATGTGACCAGGGAGAGGCTGCAGCCATGGTAACCCAGACCTGGATAAACAGCACCGGACGGATGGAGCTCACCTGACACTAGTTTCTACCTGCTTATAGATCTGAAAGGCATGGGTTTACCTTCAGTGCTTGACTTGGTGCCGTTTTTATCAGTATGTCTTTTATTCTGTTTCAGCTTTGGTTCTCATGGGTGTGTGACGTGCTTTCCATCCATCCAGGGTCAGCGGTGCACACACAGGCTCCTGTCATTACTGACTCACAGGCGGTGCTCATGCAGGAGGTTATTCAGGTGTAGCCGAGCACACCTGACACACACTGTAAACACTGTACACAGGTGTTCTTGTAGGCTTGTTATGTTGGCTTTGCTTCATTTTGCTTAGACGATGATGTTAAAGATAAACGTGCTGATTAGCTGACTGTAGTTTCAATAACACTGCATCATTTTAATTTCAGGGACTATTTTTCATCAGGGAGGACCTTCTCTGAGGCAAAGCAGGTAGATTACAAAAACTTTAATTATGAGATTGAACCAAAAATGGGAATTATGGGCTTCAAAGCTTTCTTCGTGTTTAGTTCCTGGTAGAGTAAGAGGCTCGTATTGCAGGTCAGCAGGTCTAATTCACTCAGAGCCACACAAACGGTCTCTGGGGTTAAAATAACTTCAGTGGCAGGTGAGACACACACACACACACACACACAGAGCCCTGTGTCCTAAAGAGGCCGAGCCCAAAGCCACAGGAGCCAAATGGCTCATTAAGTCTTCCCGGCCTTTCTCGCTCTCCTCAGGCTCTCGAGGTGTCAAAGCAGCGGCTGGGTGCTTCACGCGGGGCCGTAAAACGCTCCTTCAGACACACCCCTGTATCCATGGCAACTGCTATGTCACCATCACCCTTTCAACCATAATGCAGTTCATCAGTTTCCTTTCACTTATCCAGGAGCACATTTACACTACCACACTCAGTCTGACTTATATTTGGCTCCAGGGCTCTGTGATGGGGCCCCGCCTCTTTTTCACATGCATGCATGGAAAGCCAGAGAGAGCAGCAACAGCACCGACCAACACCAGCCTCGGCTACGTGGCATTTCTGCTGATGGCCACTGTGTCAGGCCATTATAAGTCCTAAAATCACAACACCTGCCCCCCAATCAGCCACGCTCTCCATGTTTTACGATGTGTGAGGTGTTATTGAGAAGGAGGTGCTCTGAGTATGAGACAGCTCCACTGAGCAGCATTATTCCTCTTTGGTTCTGCTGTTTACAGGACTGTGCTCCTATTGGCTGTCCTCACAGAGGTCAGACCCCCCCAAAACTTTACCATGCTGGTTTTTCTGTCACATGAGATGTCCCTCTGCAGCATCAGGTTTCATCATTGCAGCCGAGCATGCGCTGCCGAGGCTGAGAAATAAAGCCACGATGAAGTGCTAAAACCTGCAGTGCCTCTAAAGGCCACTGGAGGCTCCAAACCTGAGTCGGTCCAGAGACTCCAAAGTTAAAATGTCCAGGTTTACAGCAGAAATAAACACGTTTACAGCCTGACACAAAACCTGTTCAGGCCAGCTTCCCTTCAGAACACCTGACAGGGTTCTTTTTAGAACTCATGCATCTGGATTTGGCCAGAGCCTGAAGTTGTGGGTCCCGACACAGCTGCAGCCAGTGGCCATCTGCTAATAAAGGCACAGAAATGGGCCTCGTGGCTGTGCTTGTGCTGGAGAATTATCAGGCTCAGCGTGCGGTCCGACCAGCCTGTGCCCCCACTGTGGCGAGTAAAATCCTCGCATTTTATTAGTTACTTAGCACTGAGTGCTGGATAACTGCGTCTGTGCATCTGCACGGTTTACAGCTGCAGCTCGTTAAGGCCGGTACACGCCGAGCGTGTTGGATTTTTGGGAATCTTTGGTTCTTCAGAAACACTGTGAAAAACATGAAGTTTACATCAAACGATGATGTGATGATGTTTCTAAACAAGAGGAGGAAGAAGCGGAGGTTCATCCAGTCCTCATGAGAAAGCAGCAGCAGGGAGAATTTCAGGGTTCGGTCCGGGAGTTAAGGCTGCATCACGTTCATATTTCAGGATATCAGGGGGCAGTTTGAGCTCTTCTTGGCAGAGTTGGGACCACATGAAAGTTAGAGCACCTGTCTGTCTGTCTGTAATCAATACAATTAGCTGTGAGCCCCTCCTCCAAAGTCATAACGAGTGAGTGAACTGCGCAGGAACAGGAGCGGTGCTCCGGTTCCCGCTGAGCCACGTGGAAACAGGAGCTTCAGGCAGAAGGGACACCGTCCTCCATCAAAGCTACAGCAGCTGATGTAATCAGGTTACACTGTCTAGCTGTGAAAACTTGCTTCTAACTGAAGATCTTTCCCAAATAAAAGCAGAAAAACGTTCATTTCAGTAAGAAAAGAGCAGAATCTTTTCTTGTAAACTTGCAGGTTTTTCTCATAAATCGAGGGTGCACCCCGCCTCTCATGCTGCACCCCCGCCACCCTGAACTGGAAAAGCAGTTAATTAAACGGATGCAGAGATGAGCGGAGGTTTGACAGTTTTTTCTCATAAATTTACAACTTTAATTTGGAGGTTTTTCTCTGAATTTTACAGCCTCTCACTCAAACGCTTGATCCTTTTGTCTTTTAAACCCTCGGTGACACAAAGACACCGTCACACCCACGCTCCCTTATCGGTGAGGGGTCACCGCAGCAGATGGATCTGATCGTGCCCTGGGTGGACCAGTCAAAGCTACACGTCCTCTCACAGTCAGAGTAACATCAGGTGAAAGGGGAAAAAGGCTGTTTCATGTACAATTTGTGGATGCAGGAGGAAAGGTCCATGCATGAAACAATGGGAAAGCCAGTTTTCTAAAAAACTCTCAGGGTTCACACCTGGACAGAGAGACATGTGACCATTAAAGTGAAAAACCACACCGCTCTGGACACACTGCACAGTAAGGTGTGCCTGAGAGAGTGGGGCGGCTTTGATTTGATTTCAATGGTTCAGTATTTTATACGTTTAATTAAAAATAATCATCACTACAGCCACGCTTCATCTAACTTCTGCTGTCTGAAAGTGTGCAGAGCTATGATAATATTTAATGCTCTTACATGTTTGGCACCGGTGCCCTCAATGATAATCATCCTCAGCTCCAACATCAAACGGCACACACACACATCAATATTTATGATCCCATCATATGAGCAGTTTTACTTTAGTACCTTTAGTTGGATGCTAAACCTTTTATCTCTTGCTGAAGTCGATGGTAAGGCTCCAGTCCCCGCTCTGTCTCAGTTATTAAACTATCTTCACAGAAACTTTTGTTATCATCTGCATTTGTGCGCATCAAGCTGAAAACCTGATTTTCTCCCCTGTATTTATTTCTGATGATATATTGGGATTTCTCGCGGTCCCCCCTTTGCCTTGTTCTTGGTCTCCACATGTGCCACCCCACGGAAAAAAAAACCTGGAAACGCCCCTGCCGGTGTAATAAAATAACCACACCACCCACTCAGGCTGTTAAAGCTCTGTTCTAAAGTCGGCTTTGTGCGGGTTTCATGGGCCTGCGGGGTCCGGAGCGTTATTACGGAGGTGCGGTGGAGAGAATAAGGAGATCACAGCGTGCTCCCAGCCCTCGGCACCCATTAACCCCTTCTATTCTCACGCAAATGAGCTCCCAGCGCACCATGCCCGGCTGAGAATGGAGATGCGGGGCCAATTTACAGATAAAGTCCAAAGGTTCACTCACCGCTGTCTTGGTCGCAAATGTAAATCCCACAATGCCTGGGTGGTAATTTCCGACACCGGGACAGCACGTCTCCTGCAGTGGGAAAACTCTGCTCCCCTGTCGGCTCAGCCCCGCAGCGCTCGCTCTCCCTCCTGGATCGCTGTTTAACAGTAAACTTGCCGAACCCAGGCTATTGTTAGCGAGGCACAGAGAAGGCTGCTGCACAGAAACACCCTCCCCCGCGAACGCTATTGGTACTGCTCAGCCTCTTTCGTCCCCGATTGGCTAATCCAGATGTCCGTTAAAATCTGGGGCGGGTCGCAGGTCGCCGGTTCAGAGCGCGCTGTGGTGCATTCACGAGCGCAAACAAAAAAGTTCGAAATCCTAGCTTTCACTAGGCCCTGGCTCCCAGTGTTGCTTTCACGTGTAAATCTGCCAGTAGATTATGAAGGCAGAAAGACTGGGAATTTATTAAGCCGTGATTATTTAAGTTAAATATTTAACGTGAGATCTGATTATTCAGACACGGAAGCACATGATAAAAATGCAAGTCACATCCCTTTATCTATAAAGCACATTTAAACACAAGTACCTGACAGCTTTTCCCCTTATGAAGATATTGTTTTGAATTTTTCATTGAGCTACATACCATTCTGCTTATTTAAGATATTTGTTATAATCTTTGGTGTCTTAATTTTAAATTCTCTAACACAATTTCACAACTTCAAGATAAAAGTGTTACGTTATCTTAGATGAAAAATTGCCTTGAAAACCATTATAATAATACAAAATTGAAATGTAAATTCCAAAAAATTAAAATAATAAAATCAATTAACAGAAGAATCACAGTTAAATCAGTTATTTAATGATGCAGGCATACAGGGGTAAACAGCACAGTAACCAGTGAACATGATGATGTGAAGGGAGGAAAGCAAATCAAAGGAAGCTGGAAGCTGTGAGGGGAAAAATAAATTACATTAAAATTGTTATAATCTAATATTAATAATACTAATAATGTTGTGTTTTCAACACATCAACAGTATAAAAATGTTGACGAGCCATATACATCGTCTCATATACATCATCTCATATAATAAAGAGTAATTAATAAATCAAGATTACATATATTATATCCACAGATAATTCATTCCTATGGCTGAAGTTATTAGACTGAAAATTTCTTGTACATTTTTTAAAATAAATCTTTCAAAGTTTTTATGTGTACATAAGGATAAATAGAAGAAGCTGCATGGATGGTTTCAGTATACTGTATCTGTAATAACTGCACCTCTCACTGAAAACCTGAGACAGACAAAAGCTGCAGTCATACAAATTAAAGCACCTTCCACCGTCCACTGAAAGGTAAACTCAGTCTTTGTTCTACACTTCACACGAGCACAAAAGAATAAGTAAAGAAATAGTAAATAAAAGCTGTTATAGTGAAAATTAATCTGGACTCAAATCAAATTACAAATAATAAATGGATACATTCGCTGGTTTTACTCTTTGGAATAGAAAACAGAAGAAAGAAGTATTTAGAATGGATCTCAGTATCTGTCACATCTCAAATATATTAAATAATCCACATTAATGTGTTCAGATGAACACTGAGATAGCGCCATCTAGTGGTGAGAGTGAGCTAGCTCAACACTCAAACTTAAACATGTAAAAGGAGGATTTGCTGTTCTGGAAAGTTTTTTTTTTTTAAAAGAAAGAAAAAGTTACAAAATTTGATGGGACTGCACCTTTAATTTGGTTTCTGAGTTTTCAGTGGGTGCAGCACTGATGGGAAAATCACTCATCCTCTCTGAAGCAAGTTTGTGTTACATTTCCTGCCACAAACATCTTCCACCCCTCTGTCAGCCGGGGCTGATGGAGCTCCTTACAGGTAGCCCTGCCCGGCTGACAGAGGGATGGAAGATGTTTGTGACCACGTCTTTATGTCGCTCGGCACAGGACGTCAGGACCCACTCAGGGATGTTGTCGGGCTCTGCGGCTTTCCATGAGTTAGTGCTAACGAGGATCTTCTTCACTGCAGCTGTGGAAAATTAATTATTAGGCTTTTTTTACACTGATTCAAATATTTTTAATTTTCCTTCCAGACAATCTGATTCAAAGCAGTCTCACTGATCTTTATGCTGTAAACACCCAGAAAACAGGAAACGATTTCAATCATTATTTTTATGATGCGTGTAAATAATTAGGAGCTAAATGTTATTTCACTCAGCGGTTAGCTCTGCTGCTTCACAGGGTCCTCTCACTATATTTTACATAAAATGTATCATAGCCCTGCTCAGCCAGCGGGGTTGGGAAGCGTGAACATAGCAGCCATCGGCTGTAACACCAACACTGCAGGAAGTGAAACAATATTTATACTCTTATACTCTCCATAAGCCTGTGAGGATAAACCTCCCCAGGAACAGTACTGTGAGCGGCATCTGAAAGAAATTTCAGGCAGATTTGGTGGATTTGGTGGACGCACGTGACTCTTAATGATAATGTGAAGCACTTGTTAACATGTATAGATGTATTTTGTAAGTAATTCTGGGTTAGATGTCTTAAAACCAAGTCAGGAGCAGCCGTAGCATCAGCTTCTGAGGATATTCTGAGACTATTGAAACTTCTCTTCAGACCAGTGAGACATTTAAAAAATGATGGGCACGCCTCATGTTCAGGGTGAGAACACCTCAGTGGTGATATGCCGGGTTTTACAGGCACCAGTGTACAATATGGTAACGGAGGGATCTGCAGTAGTCTAGTTAGGTTCTCTATACTGCTGTTAAAGAGGGGGTTTAATATTGCCAAGCCTCATCAGCAGGCACAGTGAGTGACGTGCTTTCAAACGTCACATTTGATGGTGTACACCACCAGACCAAGGAAAAGACCGCCCACAGGTCGTGTGCGTCACACCGCTGCCTCTAATAAACGTAAAGCATCTTCCAAAAGCGCCATCAAAACATCTCTATTTCCATAGAAGGGAATAATGGGGGGCTGGTAGAGAGGGACGCACAGGAAACAGTCGAGGTGTGGAACTAATTGCCTCGATTCATTTGTTTTTTCAAGATAAACTCATGTTTAACGGTGCTGCCCTGTCTCTAAGATTTATAAGGTCTAAAGATGAATCTCGTCTCATGGCTGGTCAGAATTCACAACACTGGGTTAAGAATGTGTAAAAAGGCGACAGTCTCCCCAACACTCAAAATACCCCAAAATAGTCTCCCTGAACACAAGAACCCTCTTCCTCATTATGATTCCTCAGCTCATGATTGTTGGGTTTGTTGTTAATGAGGCATACGCAGTTATACACAAAACCCTTTTAATTCTGAGAACTGTGGCAGAGTTTGGGGGTCACTGTATGCTGGGGGTCACTCATACCCTGCTACACCCCCCGACCTCACTTCCAGAGGGGGCAGTAGCTCAGAGATGATGCAGACCAGGGCGTCAGCTGGACAAACATCACTGGCTATAACGCATGATGATTTCAGCACTGGCTGCACTTTGTTCTGCTTCAACCTGGAAGCTGATGAAGGGCATTTCAGGAGTGTCATTAAAAATGTGAGACTGGAAACCAGATTCAGAAATCCTCTGAGCGTGCATTGATCCATTTTTGATCCAGTCATTGAAATACCAAACAAGTCAACATGAATGAAGCAGTGTTGCTGAATTAAGGGGAACTATTTTTTGGGTTTCTCTGCTTGTGATCAACTCCCAATAAAGACCATCGGTTCATTTCCATGGATGTGAACACAGACCCATCTTCCTTACCTGGGGAGCGCTAAAGATATGAAAGGGATATTTTTTTTCAATAGTTTCGGCAACTCGCCGGAGAAATTTTCACACACACACACACACACACACACACACACACACACACACACACACACACACACACACACACACACACACACACGTTAGGAAAGGCTGATAATCATTTAAACCTGTAAGTGTTTAAAACCGTCCATCCTGCGGGCCCTGAATCAGCAGAATCATCATGTGGAGCCGTGACACTGTTGACCCAATCAAACATGTGACCCTCTGACTGATCGTTCATCAATAACCTTACGCGATCATTCCATGATACATCTGATGCGCAGGTCAGAGCTGAGCTCTGCTCTTTTAGGCACGTACGTCAAAACCTCAGCAACCAGATTATCATCATAATCGTGCTGCAGCAGCTGCAGATGGCCTTCCTGATGGCCTTCATCAGGCCGTGATGATGTCACATGCTCGTCACGCTGCCCCGTCTCATGAGTGACAGGAAGCTTTGAAGAATGATGAGTATTTTAGCTTTTTCATACACATCCAAGACGGTATTTGTAATACTGTGTGCTCCATTTCACCCATTAAGACTGAGGACTGGTGTAGCTGCCCCTAACAAAGGTCAGAAATCCCCCAGACTGGATGTTTCTTCTCTTTTTCACAACTTTGACCTTTCTGTCTGCAGCCAGTGTGATTTCTGTTTTGTTAGCTTGTATTGATGCTCACTCAGCAGAATGTCTCAGAGCACATTAATATAAACTCATTGTTAATGACTACCCTTCGTACAGCAGGGGGTGATTCATACAACTCCAACAGTCAAATTCCTCTGAATGCGTGTCAATGTCGTCACGCTGTTGTGTCATTAAAGGCTTCTATAAAACATCCGTCTACCTGAGAGTGACATCTGGACCACTTTTTCTATAGATTGCCATGCTGTATGAGGCAATGGTGACATGTCCAAATGGATCAGTACATCTCACGAGTGTCACCATATGCAGTACAAGCTTTGCCTCTACATCGTTGATACAGTAGCAGACGGGTATTTAGCTCTCATCCTCACGCAGACGGTCACAACCGTAAAAACAGCATCTGGATATGATCCTATATTCATTATGAGAGTGTCCCTTCTCCAGATCTTCAAATTCTAATGCAGCCGGTGTTTTGGCTAAACAGTCATACACACTGCCAGCATCCTCTTCTATGCAGTGGTGTGCTGGGCAGGCAGCATCAGGAAGAGACGTGCTGAGGCTGGATAAGTTGGTCAGATGGGCTGGGTCAGAGGTCACAGAGGAGCTGGACTCTGACTACAGTGGCAGAGAGAAGGACAAACTGCTCTCCATCATGGACAGTCACCCATTACACAGCAGTATAAAGAAACAGGAGTATATATTATATTGCACTGACTCATCCTCATCCACATCCCTGTTCTTCGTTTTGTTTCCTTGTCTCAGACGTAAAGCCCCTGTACAGCTTAGTATCGTTTGTATAATTAGCCTGTATTGTCAGTATAGTTTGTATAATTACTCCATTGTTTGGATTCTATTGTGCGCATTAAGCTGCTGGATGCCTGAATTTCCTTCGGGCTCCATGAAGGATCTAAACTAAAGAAAGCTGTCTGAATCAATCCAGCACTGATCGTACGACTTGTCATCCATCAGAATAAGCGCTTCCTCTCATCGTAACAGTTGACTAATACCTTGCATGACAAAATATTCCAAAATTAAGTAGTTATTAAGTCGGATGCATTGTGTGCGATAAAGGTGTAACCACAATATTTTGGTTGTCTGTAGTGTTTGAAGTGTGTGTGTTCATCAAAGTGTTGTAACAGAACTTGTTTCCCTGAAAATCCACGGCACAAAGTTTGCTTCATGTTTCCCGTTTTCAAATCTGGTCTCAAAATCGTGGATTAAATATTTCTCACTAGGAACGTATCTTTCAGCAGGCTGAATAAAGCACTGATGCTCTGTGTAACTGTAGTTTGGCCTCACCACAATGTATACACACACTTAGACACACACACACACACTGAGACACACACACTGAGACACACGTGTTGTGTCTAGTTTCCTATACATCCTACCACAGGTATCGCAGTACTTGATGTTGTCACATGGGATCATATTATGTCTCGAGTCTGCTAGGTTGGGTCGTGCTAGTATTGGAGAGATTTGTAAATGTGTTTGCACTCACACGGACCGTTGGGCCTGTGTGACGACATGTTATAAAACAGGTATTACACACGTCTACATTTATGGAGCCTCATATGTAGTGTAACAGTAATAACAGCTGAAAAAAGCTGCAGGATTCTCAATGACAGCGTTGGGTGTGCAAATAAAGAAAAATGTTGGATCGGTTTATTGTGTGCAGAAACACTGAAGACGTTTACGTCCTGCAGAAGCATGCACACAATCTGATGTTTAGGAGACTTTCAAATTTGGTGACTTCTGAATGACCCCTGTTGCGTGAAGTCTAGTCCTACATCGCCAACTGTTTTGCATAGTTCAGTTTTTGTTGAGACGTGTCTGGATTGAGTTTGTGTGCAATGCACAAACAAAAACACAAGCTGCCATCGTTGTCTGCGTTATACAAACACCTTTTGACTAAAGTTCATTGTATGGTACTGGCCCAGCCTTAAATGTCTGCCACCACCTCTGTTCTGTGCTACAGTAATAAACTCCAGCTCTTTGTCTCCTATGGATTCATCATTGCTCTGCATGACCTGCCCTCTCATCAAGAAACAAGTCTGCATTATGATCAAAGGTTTAAACAGGTTGTATGTCATTGGCTAGAGACTGTGCTCCCAAAACATTCAAAACTCTACCTGGCAGCGAGCCCTCCACTGCACCATCAACATTACTCAGACTGTGCCTTACTCTAGCAGGAACCTGTGCCAGATTATCAACACTGATCTCTTTAAAAATATAAAACATTCATGCAGCTCACGGCCGTTAAAAAGTGGTACTTCAGCCACCCCACCGTATAACGCCATTCATATCATTGTTAATAGAAACATCGTCACTACTTTCAGTAAAGGGAAGATTATGCCTCACATCAGCAGCAGCAGGCAGTACACTTGGACCAGCAGCAGCATCACCAAAAAAAACCAACAAAAAAACGCACCCCCCCCCCCCCCCCCACACACACACACACACACCAGCTGCAGATAGAGTAATAAACACATGTCTGTCTCAGAGTTTCTGCTATTGTATCAGAATACGTGTGATCAGGCTCAGGTAAGAAATGTTCATGCAAGCGTCAGACAGCTCGTCAGTCATTTCTTCATAATTGGACCGTTCAGTATTGTGGCTAATTGTAACAATATTGTTACAACAAGAATCTTCGACTTGTGTTTCAGAAAAAAATAAAAAAACCTGAACGTCACCTTTAGTGTCGGACTGTACAGGACGTATTTGACCTTCATTATTTCCCCGTCTTTTAATCTCCGTATGTATTCATAAGTCACAGCTTCAGTCTGCTCCCTTCCAGCTGGGGAATGGTTGTTTCTGCGGGGATACAAACACGTTTGCATTTGCTTTAATCAGATATTGTGCATCAGCATTCACTTACTGTGTATCCTCGTGCTCCGTCTCACTCCTGTCTGCTGTGTTTGAGTGGAAGCTCTGCAGGCCCAGCTGAATGTGTCTGCCAAACAATATAAATAATGTATAATAGACTCAAATTATGCTTCTAAAATTCAGTGTTAAATACATACAGTTTGTTTTCAGGATTCCTCCTTCCTGATGCAGTGACTGACATGAAAAAAATGAGACACACAGAAGATGAAATGTCTCTTGTAGCCATTTAAGAAAGAAAAGAGGGAAAGTTCTGAGATGGCCCGGTGCCGGCACACGAGGGCGGAAGAGCAGGTGTGAGCTGAGGCTGCACAGAGCGTGGGTCAGCACACTGGAGCTGCCGACTTTGCTGTTGCGAGTCACGCTTCCTCCTGCGTGAAGCTGGCTGACACGGCGGCGGAGAGGAGTCGAGCTGATGGAGAGGCGTGAGGGAGGGAAAAAGAGCTGTCGGGGTGGCTCCTCCACCCCAACAGGGCTGCCCCTCCAAACAGCTCATATTGGAGTCAGATTTTGCTGTGAAGCCTCTTGCAACAGGTTGGAGAAGGCTGAAACTCCAAGATCTGGGGCTTGGAGGAGAGCGTCTTCAAGAAAAATAAATTGTATTAGCCTCCTATGTTTATCTTTGGTTTCCTCGAGCTCCTCCTCTGCATGGCCACGTCGTACTGTCGTGAAACGCTGTGCGGCAGGCAGAATAAGACCCCAATGTGCAGACTCCAGAGACAGGAGCTCAAACAGCAGCTTCATTGCTGGAAATAAACAGGGAGCAGAGCAGGAACAAAACACTAACTACATGATACTAACTACTTCAGGAAGCACACAGCAAGAAGAGCTGACGACAACAACACAGAGCAGAAGAAACAGAGACTCTATACACACAAGGGACAATGAGGGAAGTGGAGACAGCTGGGAGAACAGGTGAGCAGATCGACACTAACGAGGCAAAGGGAAGCAAAACTAAACAACACACAGGGAGCAGGAGAGAGGGAGAATAAAACAGGAAGTATAAGTAAACGGGACGGAACAGACGTGACCCAAATACAGAGGAGCTGACATGAGGGAGGAATAAAGAGGCACTGGAACACAGAGGAAACAGGAATACAATAACTATAACTAAGAACAGGACTCAAAGCATAATGAACTGAGACTCAGAACCCACAGAGAAACTCAGAACACAAAGGAATGTCACTGATAACAGAACTTCAGAACCAAAACACAAAACACGGGCAAAGCCCAGGTCCACGGCAGGAGTGAAGTCAACAGGCGTCCCTGCCGAGTCCCAAATACTCAAAGGTATCTGAAAGAACCCGTTACCTTTACTTCTTGTGCTCGGACACTTATATATTGCTTTAACGACTTTATGAATGACAGGTGAAATCCAGATTTACCCAGAACTTTGGACAGGAAACCCCAGTTACCATGGTCAAAGCCTTTTCTGTGTCCAGACTTATAAGTACCATTTGATTCTGTTCTTCAGTCACATGTTTATATGTATATTCAACAGATATTATCCTGGTTCTGCTTAATGAATCCCGTCTGATCCGAGCTAATGACCTGGGTGAGGATGTTTTTAATTCTTTTAGCAATAATGTGAGTATTTTATAATCTGGGTTCAGCACCCTGATAGGATGATAGTTCCCACAGTCGAGGCTATCTGACCCTCTTTGACTATTAAGGAGACTGATGCTTTATTCCAGGAAGGTGGAGTTATTCTGGTTATTAGGACATAGTTAAACGTGGTCTTCATTATAGGTGTCTCTCATTTCCTTATACTACTCAGACAGTTTCCTTACCAAGCATGGAGGGTTTCACCCCAAACCCAGCACCCTGAGCCTGTACACTTACGGAAGGAGGGAGGCCGAGGAACCACTATCTGAGACGAAACAACAAAGATCCATGAATACATCAGGAAGAGCCCACAAAGGATCATGTGCTTAGTGAGTACCACAGGCAGCAGAAACCCGAGGAAGAAGAAGAGGAGGAAGAACAGGAACCATCATGGAAGGACAGGCCTGTGCACGGCATGCAACACTGGCAGATAGAGGAAGTGGCTGATGTAGAAAAATCCTACCAATGGCCTAACTATAAGCTTGATCAAAAAGATTTAAGCCAGGATAATATCTGTTGAACATTACATATAAACATATAAACATCTCCTGAATCTAAACGGGGAGCTGGTTCCACAGAAGAAGGGCCTGAAGTTATATCCTACTGATTTCAGAGGCGTGGATGGCCTGCAGGCCGTTTCCTCTCTGTCTTTATAATGTGTGCGTTTAGAAAGTGGCTCTGTTTCATCTGTGCACTTTGCCAGCAGCAGCTCTTCATTATCTGCAGGTCTGAAAACACGTTCACATCAGTGGTTTGAGCTCCATTTCCTCTCACATTTCCTCCACAGCTGTCCATCAAACCTGTATCTACAACAGATAACCTTTTTTTCACTTCACTAGAAATTCCTCCTCACACAGAACTCAGACATTTCAGTGTTTTTCCTGCTGGGTGAAACGCACGTAAGGAGGGTATCGCGGTTAGATTCTGAACAGTTTCCTGGTTCAGTGACGGTTGAACAGTTCAATCCGTTCAATCAGTTCAATCACACCTCATCCGGTTTACTCAGAGAGTCAGTGTCACCTTACACTGCACCTTATATGTTAGATGGAAATATGTCCACCTGCACAGGAGGAGGATCCAAACGGATCAGGATCAGGGATTCAGACCGGATAAGATCCAGATCCAGTTCAGGCTCCAGTCCGGATCTGTTCACAATGGATTCGTTTTCCCGACACGATCTGGATTCTTTATTTAAAATGTCGCATCCTAAAATGCACTGAAATTTAAAACCTATAAAGCTGAGACAAGCTGACCTCTGACCTTTGACAGTGACTCAGTGACACGTCTCTGCTGCTGCTTTAAACTCAGAGGTTGCTGAACCTGCTTCCTGGAATAGGGCCCTGGTCTCAGCCTGAGCGGTCTCAGCCTGAGCGGTCTCAGTCTGAGTGGTCTCGGCCTGAGCGGTCTCAGTCTGAGTGGTCTCAGTCTGAGTGGTCTCAGTCTGAGCGGTCTCGGCCTGAGCGGTCTCAGCCTGAGTGGTCTCAGTCTGAGTGGTCTCAGTCTGAGCGGTCTCAGCCTGAGTGGTCTCGGCCTGAGCGGTCTCAGCCTGAGTGGTCTCAGTCTGAGTGGTCTCAGTCTGAGCGGTCTCGGCCTGAGCGGTCTCAGCCTGAGCGGTGTCAGCCTGAGTGGTCTCAGTGTTGCCCCTCCTCTCTGATCGTCTGTCTCCCGTGTATTTAGTTTGTCTTTCCTTGTCTCAGTAGTTAGTGTCAGCTGGTGTTCTCCAGCCCCCTGACTACCTCATGTGTATTTAGGGTCTGCGTTCTCCTCTGTTCTTTGTTGCGTCCTTGTCGGCAGCTTCCCTGCCAGATGTGCGCTCTCTGTTTTTGGTGTTGGACTGTGGAGTGTTTGTTCCTAACCTGTTTGCTGTTAACCTTGTGGACTTCCAGTCACTAAAATTGTGTTTTGAGTTGACTTTTGCCTCTGATGTCTGCGCTTTGGCTCCTCCTTCCTTCCTGCTCCACAGCACACATGACAGCTTAGCTTTTCATCCAGCACCATCATCTGTGCTTTGATTTCATCGGTCAGTTTAGTCCAACAGACCCAAATACAGGAGGAGGACAGCGCAGAGTGAAAAAACAAGATCTGCAGATGAATAAGAAAATGTTGTGCAGGAGGAGCTGGCACTGAAGACCACGGATGTCTGGGCTCAGCTTTAGGCCTTGATTATAATTTTGAGGCCTGCCACAGATTGGTGATCTGGGAGGGATGGATGATTGGGTCCAGTGTAAAGTTCATCATCAGATGGTGAGCACAGGGCTCCACATGTCTGCTCAGACTTAGACCCAAGATCCGGACCTGCTGTAGAAAATGCACAGACAGACGGACGTGGAACATTCTCCATGGCCATGGTAGGACACAGATCAGCCTGTTTGCACTCATTTAACCTCAGATTTAGATCCAGGGAGCCTCATACACACAATTTGATCTCAAGTATGTGGAGCCAGTGAACCAGCTGCATAACAACCTTCCTTTATTTTAATTTATGAACCAAAACAGATGATGAACAGCCTGAAACATGAAATAAGTGCAATCTCAAGAATATCTTTTATTTACTTCATGTTCTATTAAAAATCACTACAAAGACTCAAAACCTTCACGCGGAGACTTTTTGTGACTAAAAACTGTTCAGTTTGTCAAAATTAAAAAACACTTCACAGTTCCGTATATTTATGTGGTAATTCTGGCATCATCTCAAATGTAATAGCTGTACGGTTTAATGATAAACTAGTTATTAATAACTTCATTGTGATCTCGATCCAGTTGTTGGACAATCTGCCTGCCCAGTTCTGTGCCACATACCGCATGTTTGACACCCCTCGACCCACACAGCAAACTCTAACACCAGCACGTCTCCACCCCTTTGACGAATGAAGTGTAAAAGCAGATGGAGCGCTTGATGGTGAGGCAGTTGCTTCAAAGTGTTCTTGATGATGTGATAAAGAGGTCATGTTCCTCCTCCAACCACAAACAGGAAGCTTATGAAGCGAGCAGCGCCGGAGTCTGTACCACACTCAGGAGGAGACCTCTGAGCAGGATGGCTGCAGTCGCACAGCTCTGCTTCTCCCTGCTCGTCACGCTCATCGGCACCATTGGTGCAGAAGAACTGATCGTGGTGATGGAGGAAGGAGGCTCTTTTGAATCCGAGTTCCCGATTCGAAGCAACTCCTGCGTAAGCTCCAAACTTGTTGGTGAAGACAGTCTCGTCCTGTTGAACATCTCTGACCGCTGGAGCAGAAACTTCACAGTACATGAAGACTGGACAGGACGACTCTCCGTTTCTGTGACGTCACACGGTTCTGCTTCAGTTACTCTCCACAACGCGACCCACTCGGACTCTGGCCTGTACCGAGATGTGTGCTGGACTGAGGGCAAAGTGACGTATGAGAGAAACACCAGCCTGACTGTGTGCGGCACAGTAAGTAAAGAAACACCCCACATTATAAGACATGAAGCAGCAGTGGAGGTACAGTGTAAAGGAGCAGGTGGGACTCTGACGGCCCAGTGGGTCAAATATGACTTTACGTATGACAAAGACATACAGCTGAGAGTTCTCAATGACAGCACAACTTTGGAGGTGGACAGTTTAAAGGAAAGCTTCCTGGAGGTGAAGAACTCATCACTTCTTCATGTATTCGACTCATTGCAAACATTCTACATCTGCCTGGTGAAGGACCAGCAGCAGTGTGTGAGCAGCCATTCGCTACGTTTGACCAAAGCAGCAAAGACCGTCTATGCCTCAGTGGGAGAGCCAGCTGTGCTGCAGTGTCCCTGTCCTGATCTCATTCATGACCGGCCCCCGCTTTGGTCGAGGTGGGAAAGTCACTCCAAAACTTTACAAGAACTCGCTCTAAACTACTCGCTGCTGTTTCCATCACCAACATTAAATGACTCAGGTTGGTACCACTGTGCGGGTCGAACCATAAAACGATGGTACTGGTTTGTGGTGTGCCCCAGAGCAGGACCACCTGCAGTGGAGGTCTTCTCAGAGGGACAGAAAGTCACTGTCAGATGCACAGCTAAGATTATATGGTCTCATAATCTCAGCTGGTTCTTGAAGTCAATCCAAACAGAAGCCAAAGTCACTGAAGTTAGTGAGCTTATTGAACACCAGAGCAGAATGATCATTTCCAACGATACCCTGGAGATCTCTAATGTCTCCCTGGAAGATGCAGGAGAGTATTGGTGTGCTTACTTAGAGTCAGATGATCTGTGTTTGTCAGCAGCAAAGACTGTTCTCATCTACAGAGAGCCCTTTGGGGTCTACTCGACCTTCTACAGAGTCAGGTGGATCCTGCTCAGCGGCCTGCAGGTGATGCTTGGTGCTGCTGTGGTCTGTGTGATCCAGAAAACCAGGAGAGGAGAGCGCCTTTCAGCCGAGGCTGAACACACTTAACGTGGTCATCATCATCATGGATCATCATCATCATGGATCATCATCATCATGGATCATCATCATCATTGATCATCATCATCAGCATCATGGATCATCATGGATCATCATCATTATTGGTGTCATTTTTTTCACTTATAGTTCAATCATTCATTAAAAAAATTAATTACTAAAAAAATTAAACAATCTAAAGAAGTCATTATATGAATTTCAATAATAATAATAAAGAGACCTATGAGTGGTGACATCACAGCATAAACAAAAATAGTTTTGTTACAAATATCCAGCTGCACTCTGAGCTGATTGGACGGCTTGGCCTGTTTATAGTTCAACTCTTTGATCTCTTCCATCCTTTGACTTATATCCTGTTCAAATATAATGACTGTGATTATGTTGCAGTATATTCATGTATTATTGATGTATCTGTCAGTGCTGTCAGAGTATAATTTCTAATATTCTTCTGTTTCCATCAGTCAGCGATCAGTTCGACCTGTAATAATGTTAGAAAGCAGTTTAAATGTATCAGTTATTCATTCAGATGTGAGTCATTATCAGATTCATTAGAGCAGCATTTTTATACTATTTTAACTCTTTAATAATTAATATTTGCATTTCAGACTGTCCTGATGTGGCAGTCTGAAACATTATTGTCTGATGCAGCAAACACTTCATCCTGTGGCCCTCACTGCTGTTTTATTGCTGATTAGAGCTCCTCAACTTTGATTTCAAACAATTAATCAGTATTTTGACCTTAATATGAGGCCAAAAACAGGATGTAGGCCGACACACGTCCCTGTGGAGTAAAACATGTTGCAGAGCTGTTATTGAGTTTATTAACATGATGATAGTTTCTGGGGGAAATGCCTCACTGTGTTTATTTCACCTTATTTATGACAGAAGACCAAAAACTAAGACTGGAACGGATGGATCATTATCTTTATCTGCTTCAATACTAATTAGGCTAATTAAAATAATCAGCTGCAACACTAAAATTATTAATTCAAATAATGTATGATTCTGCATAATGAGTGTTATGTACTTTAAGCATATTGTGTACTATTAGGTCATTATTGTTTTTATTTAAGTGAATAGTACAGATGCTTACAGGTATTCAACAGAATAAAACATTTCATATCCATCATCTGCACATTTCACCACTACATGTATTTATGATCATAGCTGCAGAGAAAATATGGAAGAAAAAGGAAGCTGGAAGGCGGCAGATGGAGGAGAGCTGATGAGCTGATAACCAGCAGGAGGAGGAGGAGGAGCAAACTGCGGAGCTCAGTCATTTCCGCACCATGTGAGCCACCGGGACTGAAGCTCATTTGCTCCCGTTTGAACCCCACATCCTCCGGGATAGTGAAGCAGCACCCGGCACAGCCGAGGCTCCGGCCCCCTCGAATCAAAGAGCTCTAGCAGGAGAGAGGAGGAGGCCAGCAGCTCGGTGCGCAGAGCGGCCGCGCAGAGGGACTCTCCCCGACAGGGAGCGCGGACCGGCCCGCAGCATGACTGCGGACGTGGCGGTGTCTCTCTCGGTGCTCGCGGGGATCGTCGCGCTTAGCGATGCGACCCGCAGGTTCCTGACTCGGGCCCTCGCGAACACCGGGCTCTCCGTGTACGCGGTGGAGCTCGTGTCCACCTTCCAGCTGTGTTGCTGCACGCACGAGCTCAAGCTGCTGTCCGAGGTCGGCGGCATCGAGCCTCGGCTCGCGCTCACCTTCACGTACCTGGCGGCCGTGGTCCACGGGCTCACCTTCAGCGGAGCCATCGGGAACCCCTCCGGTGCGCTGGAGCGCGCCTATCACGCCAAGCTATCGGGAGGGTGCGCCCTGCGGAGGATCGCGTGCCAGTTCGCGGCGGCCGCCGCTGCGCGAGCCGCGGTGCCGACGCTGTGGGGGGTCGGGCTGTCGAGGCTGCACGCGCGACACAAGCTGCTCGGTTTCCGCTGCACCAGCCCCATCCACGCGCCCCTGCACGAGGCCGCTGCGGTGGAGCTCGCGTGCGCCTTTGCTGTTCAGACGGTTATCACGCGCACGCAGTCAGTGGAGGAGAAATACCGCGTGCACGCGGTGGCTGCGGTCATCACCACAGCGGTTTATGCAGGTATGACACGACCGTGTTCCGCTAGTACAGGGAACACGTTTGATTTCAGCGGCAGCGCTTCTTACGCTGATGATCAGAAACATGCTGCAGGAGAGCAGCTAACAATAACTAGCGATCATCATCAGTCCGCAGGCTTATGGCAGCTGCATGTCTTTGTATCTGATTATGTGTTAAAGTTTTCATAACATGTGATCCTGCGGGAGACCCATGATGACGGACTTTCCTCACAACCGTGTGTGTGTGTGCGTGTGTG
>JAVDPK010001517.1:69675-90539 GCA_034780415.1 Cichlasoma orientale
GTGCTGTCGTAGATGTGAGAACAAGTTTGAAGTATTCCCTCCTTTAGCGGCTACTTTTCTTCCACACTGTTTGCAAAAGGGATACCATCCTCACGTACGTTTGGTGGGTATCCGAAGTAGTTCCACACTGCTGGTTTTAGTTTAGCGTTTTTTTTTTTTAAAGTGGCTGGAGACTGGTTAAATCTGTCGCCATTTTCACCGCTGTGTGCCTGAGAGCGGCGCCACTGACCAAGTGGCAGCCGAGACGGAGCATCCGTGTGCGAGATTCTCAGCTGGCTTGCCTTTTTCCCTTATTACCGGTAATAAGCAAACGTCCACAGTATGATAACCATGCATTATAATACCATGGTATACCGTGAAACCGGTTACCGCGGCAACCCTAGTCTGATTTTGATGCTGCTGTTAGTAAGGGAGAAGCGCCTTTACGGGGAAAAAAAGGTTTGAACTGAATAAAAAAGTCACAGCATGCAGGGAGGGAATCTGGGCCTGCATTAAATTGTAACTGAAGTTATAATGTGAGTAATTTCACAGCCAAAGCTGCAGCAGGGTCGTCCATACGAGGAGCGTATGAGAGAACCTGAAGGGTGGGAATCCTACAAAGGTGATTATGTGGTTGTGGGAGCTCTCCGCTGTCCTGAAGATGTGTGGAGCTTTAAAAGCCCATGTTTAGACTCTATTTAGAGTTGTCCATGTTTGTATAATAATGTTGTATCTGCTTTATGCTTTTCACTGTTGGGCAGTTTGTGGCCTCTGGCTTCGAAAGGAAGAAGCTTAATTTACTCTAAATTTGCATTAAACGTAGTTTAATATCCAGTGTGGAGCCGTACAGACGTTCTCTTCCACACTTTAAAGACATCCTTTTCTTTCCATTCTGTCCTCCAGAGATGTTCACGCTGTGTGTCTATGGGATGATAAAGGACCAGCCAAAATCCACCAAGCCCTCAAAGACGACATCCTCGACTTCATCAAACAAGCACAAGCTGTAAGTAGATCATATCAGGAGGCTCAGGCTGGGCCATTGTCACATGTTGCATACATGCTTCAGGGACGTTCTCACCTCTAGAGGTGCTGTGGTGGATTTAGACGAGAGAACCGCCTCAGCAGAGCGATCAGGAGACGCATTACACCCACTAACTATTAACTGCTTCTCACAGGTTTAGTGACGGAGCAGACGTGTAGCTTCTCCATTGTTTACTGTATGACGCAGTGACAGTTGTGATTTGATGCTTTGTAAATAAAAGTTAATTTAGCACACAGACTGTATATGAACGATGGTCACAGCTGCTCGTTGGTGTCTGGACTCCATGTTTTGAAGCCTCAAAGTTCGCATTCTGGCTGCACGCAGCTCGGTTTTTTTGGATCGAGAGGTGACGGGATTGGTTAACAAGTGTATGCTAATTAGTGCTAACTAAGAGACTAATAACTCCTGAACACTGAAGCGTGAACAGCAGCAGATGCATCCTTTCAGTGCCAAGCAGACGTGCAGAGTGTGTTTTCTGGTCACAGCGAGTGCTGAGCCACCAGGACGACACCGCCCTCCTCAAAGCCTACATTGTGGAGTGGAGGAAGTTCTTCACCCAGTGCGACATCCTGCCCAAACCCTTCTGTCAGCTGGAGATCACCCTGATGGGAAAACAAGGCAGCAACAAGAAAACCAACATGGAGGACAGCATTGTACGCAAGGTGAGAGGTTAACAGGTGAACTGAGTCATAACGAGCACAAAGAAAAGGCGAGAGACAACCCAGCAGCAGGTAGAGGGCAGGTGAGAACAGGTGTATGAAGCAGGAGGGGAGTAGATGAGAGAAGACAAAGAATGTTATAAACTTGATAAAATCATGAGTGGACAAAGGTGAGTCTGTAGGGGCGGATATGAAAGGGGAGGACTAGTAAACAGCAATAGGGCTGAGGAAGAGGAGGAAAACATTGAATTATAACTGCTGTAAGTAGACGGTGGAGAGAAGCTAAGGGTCAGCTAGCCTATCAGAGAACAGCTTAAAGTGTGACTCGTACGATATTAGCTCGATCTCTGTGAGGGAGGTCTCAGAGGTGAGGAGGACGCTGTGGGTGACTCAGCAGGAAGGAGTTTTTGTTAGAAGCACTTCATAAATTTGACTTCAGAAGACTGAGGCTAGCTTCTTGTGTTATTGCAGCTCATGCTTGTGTTATTGCAGCTGATGCTGGACTCGTGGAACGAGTCGATCTTTTCCAACATCAAGAGCCGCCTGCAGGACAGCGCCATGAAGCTGGTGCACGCCGAGCGGTTGGGCGAGGCCTTCGACTCTCAGCTCGTGATAGGCGTACGCGAGTCGTATGGTGAGACAAAGGAAAACAAAATATACGCACTCTGTTTGAGATTAAAGTAATAAAACCTGCCAGAGAACAACATGCACATTTCTGAGGAGAAAACAAGATGATTTTTTTAGTCTTCACTTTGCTTTTCAGGGTTAAGGTGGAAAGAAATTCATGTTTGAGCCCACAGGGCCTCTTTCCAGTCATACACTCGTGCAGATGGCAAACAAGCTCATTTTTATTGGGATACAATTCTGCATATTTATCTGTATTTAAAAACAGCATTTATTAAAAATGTTTTGGTCCTTCGCTCCCACCAGTGAACCTTTGCTCTAACCCGGAGGACAAGCTGCAGATCTACAGGGATAACTTTGAGAAAGCCTACCTGGACTCCACAGAGAGGTTCTACAGGACGCAGGCGCCGTCCTACCTGCAGCAGAACGGTGTCCAGAACTACATGAAATACGTACGCCACAGTAGTAGTGATCTGGAAGGATGCCGCTAATGAATCTGCTCCACCTTAAAATCACTTGTTGTACCGCTGGGTTTGTGTATTACTAAAGGTTGTAGCTGTCGCTGGTCCTGTGAGTGTGTTTGTGCGTTTCCCTGCAGGCAGACGGGAAGCTGAGAGAGGAGGAGAAGAGGGCGCTCAGATACCTGGAAACACGTCGTGAATGTAACTCTGTTCAAGCAGTAAGTGTGCTGCGTTCATCCGCGCTACCACGTTATAGTCGGGTGTTGTTGCAGAACATCAGAATGCAGCCTGACGTGAGTCACATAGCATAAATGCATAAACGCACACACAGATGTTAGCTGTGTTTCTGTAGTCACAGACACGTCTCTACACGTGTGCTCTGACATTTGAAGCAGCAGTTTGAGGCTTTTCATGCTTGTTTTCAGCTCCTTTTGCAGGTCAGTTACACACAGCAGGGCTGGCAGGTATAAATCGGTCCTCCTCGGACAGATGAAATTATTCTGCATGTTTACTGGCCTGTGGGAAAAAGCTCATTTTGATGACTTTATATACATATTTAATGGATCTATATGACCTTTGATCATTTATTAATCATTTATATTTTTACATTTATGTTCTAAAGCTGCACGTTCGTTAGTATCCATCCACCCATCGGGCCTTTTTCCTCACAGCTCGTACAGTTCAGGGAGGAGCCTGTCCCAGCTGGCTTGGGGCCACAATAATTAGTAACTAGAGATTTATAATGAATAAACTTTAATGACTCATTAGAGTTGCCGCCCTCCTTTTAGATGCATTTGTTAAATGCATGTGCTGCCTGTTGGTTCACATGTCTGTGTTTTCTGTCACAGCTTATGGAGTGCTGCGTGAACGCTCTGGTGACCTCGTTCAAGGAGACGATCCTCGCCGAATGTCCGGGAATGATCAAACGCAACGAGACCGTCAGTGAGTACCTCTGTGCGCTCGCTGATGACGTTTTCACAAGACAAACTATAATTACTGGCTTCAAATTCATTGCTCCGTCAGCAGGAGAGGTGTAAAAATAGAAGCTGCTTCTGCTCCGGGTTCCTGCCGGCAGAGCTGCTTAAATCACCAACCGCGGTCGTGGTTCATGAGCGCTTGCCTCACATGTCTGTGGAACACTAATATTTTAATAGAAGGATTGGTAACTTCCTGAACAAATTCTGCTTCCTCTATAAGTTGGCGAACAGTCAGCGTGAGGCCCACGGTGGCTCCGGACAGTCCTCGGCCATCTGGACTCTCCGTGAGCCAGCAGGCAGTTTTAGTTTCATCCAGCATGCTTCATGTCCAGTGTGTGACGCTGATTTTCTCTGGAGCAGAGCTGCACCTCATGTTTTCACTGATGGACAAGGTTCCCAGTGGGATTGAGCCCATGCTGAAGGACCTGGAGGAACATATCATCAATGCTGGACTAGCAGACATGGTGGCTGCTGCCGAGACTATCACTACTGTACGTGCACAAACACACACGTCACCAGCTTCGATGAAGCATCAGTCAGTGATGTTTAGGTTATTTAATGAAGCCATGCACAGTTTTACATTTAATACTATGAATATTTTCTGACTTACAGTCCTGAGTACATCAGACGGGTTAAAATTTAGCCCTTTCTAATTTGCATTTATCTTTAAGTACCTCAGTGACTCAGAAAATATTGATAGTATGAAGATAATGTGCACGGCTTCATTCAGTATTCTAAAGTTATTGTACAGGGAACAAATCAGCTGATTCAAGTGGGAAACTGTTTAAGCTTTGGTTGGTTTTATATGGAATAACCTGTTAGCATGTTTGGGCAAAGACGAGATTACAGCTGATAACAGAGCGCGTGTGTGTGTGTGTGTGTGTGTGTGTGTGTGTGTTCGTCCAGGACTCTGAAAAGTATGTGGAGCAGCTGCTGACTTTGTTTAACCGCTTCAGTAAGCTGGTAAAGGAGGCTTTCCAGGACGACCCTCGCTTCCTCACAGCACGAGATAAGGTCTGTTCTTTCACTCCTGTAAGGTTTTAACTATGTTTTACCTACAGTAAAGGAATAGTTCACCAATCTAAAGCACAGCAATCCGGTTATTAAATACGTTTTTTCCTGCAGGCGTACAAAGCGGTCGTCAATGATGCCACGATCTTCAAACTGGAGCTGCCTATGAAACAGAAAGGGTACGTTTGGTCGCCGTGGGTACTAAGTGACATCATCACTGATTAAAACTGGGCGTAAATGTGTGGATCCATTTCCCCCTTGGAGCAGGGTGGGAATGAAGACGCAGCCGGAGTCGAAGTGCCCGGAGCTGCTGGCGAACTACTGCGACATGCTGCTGAGGAAAACGCCGCTCAGCAAGAAACTGACCTCAGAGGAGATCGAGCTGAAGCTCAAAGAAGTGGTGAGTCTGCCGCTGTTTCCAGCACGGTTCTTTCTCTCGTGTTCTCACGCTGAGACGGTCTTTTCTCTTCCCTCCGCGCAGCTCTTGGTGTTGAAATACGTCCAGAACAAAGACGTGTTCATGCGTTACCACAAAGCTCACCTGACCAGGCGCCTGATCCTGGACATTTCAGCAGACAGTGAGATCGAAGAGAACATGGTGGAGTGGCTGAGAGTGAGTTACAGTAGCAGAACATGTAACTGCAGAGGCTGCCAGCCTGTCTTTAAAGCATCCCTCTGTGCAGTATTTGAGGCTAACGCCACTCACTCAACTTATGTCAGTGTTTCTGGGGTCCTGGAAGTGTAAGTGACCTTTGACCTGTAGAGATGTAAAAAAAAAAAAGATTTTCTGTTCAGGATGAATTTATGCCTTCGTTCTGGTTTGGATGATGTGAGTCTTTAGTTTAAATGTAGCCTCAGTGATTTCTGACAGAAAAACTGCTCACCTCTGAGAGGACCAGACTCATGTACTGTTTAACAGTGTGTGTGTGTGTGTGTGTGTGTGTGTGTGTGTGTGTGTGTGTGTGTGCGTGTGTGTGTAGGAGGTAGGAATGCCTGCTGATTATGTGAACAAGCTGGCCAGGATGTTTCAGGACATCAAGGTCTCAGAGGATCTCAATCAGGTCTTCAAGGAGATGCACAAACACAACAAGCTGGCACTGCCAGGTACCCCACACACACACACACACACACACACACACACACTCTGTAGTGTATCCATGACAATATCTGTAGACTTCCCCAGTCATTAACTGCCTGAAAAGCCACTAAATCTAGCAACAAAGTTGCTAAGTTGGCAACACCGCCATGCTGTTGCTTTCTGCATGATTTACGGGTGAAGCGGTGAGGGAGAGAGGCGGGGCAGGGTGAAGCGGTGAGGGAGAGAGGCGGGGCAGGGTGAAGCGGTGAGGGAGAGAGGCGGGGCAGGGTGAAGCAGCGAGGGAGAGAGGCAGGGCAGGGTGAAGCGGTGAGGGAGAGAGGCGGGGCAGGGTGAAGCAGTGAGGGAGAGAGGCGGGGCAGGGTGAAGCAGTGCAGAGACAAACTGGGAGAAGAGAGAGGTGGAGCTACAAGTATGATTGTAACGTGACATAGACTATATCCATATAAACAATATTGTCTCATCTTATATTGCGTATGAAAATATATCGATATTTCTTAAGAACTCGATATATCGCCCAGCCCTAGTCCATCATGTGTGAACCAGGGATAGGACGTGGTCACCCTGACGTCACCCATTGGCTGTTAAAGTCCAGTTATGAAGCCTGAAGCTGAGTAGTTCTGCTGCAGGATTTGAATGTTTAGAAACACAAATGTAGGTACTCAGTGACAGTGATTGACACCATCTAAATGCATGTAAATTCTGGGGTTGCACACAATCGGTCTGCAGCACATTTATGCTGCCCTCGCTCGTTGGTACCAGAACTATCAGTCAGTTCAACTAATTACTGTAGTTTTGCTAACATGCAGCAGCTAACTGTTGGTTCTGAGATGTTACGTTGCTACTCGCCAAAGTAAAGCGGTAACAGCTGCATGAACTGATGCTGGTCTGCAGCACTGACGCAGGAAATGAGGAGCTGTGATAGCAAACTGAGGTGTGAGCCCTCGACGGGAGCGACGTGTCACCACGTGCACAGGTGTGTGGATGTTAACCTGCATCACAGGAGGGCTGCCGGCTCTGCTAACGTTAGCCATGCTTATTCAGATTAGCCACGCTTATTCACACACACTCACTGAAGTCTCTCAGAATCACTGTGCCTGACACGAAGCAGCGGGTTTTCGCTTTCATCGGTCAGTCAGCCTCTTCATGTAGCTGAGCTGTGAGGACGAGTGCGGTTAGGTTGGACTCGTTTTTGGCAGGATTTGGACGTGTTTCTGATATTAAATATTTGAGCTGTCTCTCTGCACCTGAACCAGAACGTCTTTGATCAGGCTGAACTCAGCAGAAGAGTTTCTGATGATGAAAGCAAATATTTCAAAGCTCCACGTTCTGTTCTGTCTCCCTGCAGCGGACAGCGTGAACATTAAGATCCTGAACGCCGGCGCCTGGTCCCGAAGCAGCGAGAAGGTTTTCGTCTCGCTGCCCACAGAGCTGGAGGACCTGATCCCCGAGGTGGAGGACTTCTACAAGAGGAACCACAGCGGCCGGAAACTCCACTGGCATCACCTCATGTCCAACGGCATTGTGAGTAGATGGAGGAAAGCAGAGTTCCGGAAAGACGAATCTCCGGGAAAATGGAAACTGACTTTGAAATGTGGAAACATTTTTCTGTCACAACCCCCGATCCGAACCAGTGTGTTTTCATTTGTCGATGCAGAAAAATCCATCTTCCTGTCTGTACGTTTCACAATAAAAGCCCTAAAAATAAACTGGAGCAGTGTAGCAGATCCTGGGATTTAAGTGAATCAGGCTGCCAAACAACACTGACCCTCGCCTTCTCTCCCTTCCTCTGCTCAGATCACCTTTAAAAACGAAGTGGGGCAGTACGACCTGGAGGTGACCACGTTCCAGCTCGCCGTGCTGTTCGCGTGGAACCAGAGACCCAGAGAGCGAATCAGCTTCGAGAACCTCAAACTGGCCACAGAGCTGCCCGATGCAGAGCTGCGCCGAACACTCTGGGTCAGACCGAGGACACGATTTAACTGCTTCATTTAAATCTGCAAGTTAGAGTAGAAGTGTGAGGGATTGAGACTTTTACTGAGGTTGAATACAGTGTCTGTAGCAGCTGAGGCAGCACTGCCTGTGCTGCACAGATCAGACCGATGTTTAAACAAACACTCTGATTTGGTTAAAAACTCAGTGTCAGTCAGCAGGTCAGTCAGCAGTGGTTAGACAGATTAATGCATGATGCAGATAAAGTAAGCATGTGATGATGTTCAGAATGATAAACATCAAAACAGGTCATTGTCACAGTGGTCTCAGGCCAGTAGGGGGCAGTAATGTCCAGAGAGGAGGAGCTGGCTTTCTTTTCAAGCTCAGCTTTAGGGAGCGATGGAAGGAAAAGGTCTTTTCTGACTGCAGCAGATTTGTGAGGATGGAGTGGTTGGTGAGAGCGCAGCAGTGGCTGATTGTAGGGAAACACAAAGCAGAGACACATACAGGAACATACAGTGGTGATTAAATGTTATGCTGTTCTGTAACACACACTCACACACACGGTTTCAGCATCTGTTAAGTGATGATGATGATGATGATGAGTTCTCCTGCTCCGCCCCTCTGTGCAGTCTCTGGTCGCCTTCCCCAAGCTGAAGAGGCAGGTGTTGTCTTATGACCCCCCGGTGAGCTCACCCAAAGACTTCACAGACGGCACGCTCTTCTACGTCAACCAGGAGTTCTCACTCATGTAGGTTTATATACATCACCTGTGTCTCTGAGATATGTGCAACTGTAATCCGCTCACATGTGGAGGAACAGAAGCTGTCCTCTGCAGCACGTCCAGACACTGATCTGTGTCCTCATGTCTGCAGCAAAAACTCCAAAGTCCAGAAACGGGGAAAGATCAATTTGATTGGTCGTCTGCAGCTGACCACAGAGCGAATGAGAGAGGAGGAGAACGAAGGAATCGTTCAGCTCAGAATACTCAGAACTCAGGTACAAAAAAACCACCCACACAGACTGTGTTTATGTGGACGTCAGCTCCACCCACAGTGGAGCAAAGCCAGTCAGAAGCCACAGCCATTCATCTGAAGGTTAATGGTTAGAGGAGTGGATGGTGCAGGAAGTGGAAGGAGATACCTGAACTCTTCTATTCAGATTATCCGGGGCTGTTTATTAATGTTTGTACAATAAACAACACACACGGGCAGAATATAGCTCAACAACCAGAACCAGCCCAACAACACCCAAGCAGCAGTCCTGAAAGGAAAACACAGAAATCCCCAAAAGAAAAAAGCTGAATCTCAGGGTGCTGTTGAACTTGATTCCAACAGAGGGCGCTCTACTTATGTGCCAACAAGCCATAGACCTGTATATAAAAGATGGATGTACCCACTGTGACATCACCCATTGTTTTCTAGACTCTGCCTTTTGAAAATGTGACATTTTATTCACCAGAATTGAAACACAAACTTCTTGGCTGGTCTGTGCCTCACAGCAAGCCACAACGTGTCTGATAATTCCAATAAAAACATCATCAAGAGGCCGAGTTTACCTACCCCCCACCGAGAGTCCGTGGATTGATTGTAGCAGACTGTAAATGTGTTTATTGTTGCTGTGGAGCTGGGCTTTTACCATGGGAGTGTATGGGGACTGAGGGGCACAACTGCAGTTCCCCTAATGGCCACATGAGGCTGGCTCCCAAAGGGAGTCATTCCCCATAAACTCCCACAGGTTCACCCTTCCTGAGTGAGGAGTTTTTTAAGAACTCATCCACCCAGATAATTTAGGCAGGGTTGATTGACCGCTGTCCTAACGCAGGCGGCTGTGGAGTCTGCTGGACCCCATCAATTAAGTCCTAAAGTGGGTGACATCACTGTGGCTGTGTCCAACTTTTGTACAGTTGGGAGCCTCAAGTGATCACAAGAGGAAATGCAGTGTTTGGCACTTCTTTTCAAAGGGGGGGGGCCCTCTGCCGGGGCAGCTCGTGGCAGGTGACATTGTAACATCTTAAAGAGAACAATGAGGTGTGACTAATTGGTCTAATTGACGAGGGCAGCAACATTTAAACGTCTGCGCCCAGTCACACGCACATCTATATGATTATGATGTTTTTTAAACAAGGATTCATGGGAATATGCTAGAAGCTCAGACCTACTTAAGACCCGCTCAATGAAACTGTCATCCATCCCCGGCCTGCAGAGCTTCTAAAGCTCTAACATTTCCTTTCCTTTGCAGGAGGCCATCATCCAAATCATGAAGATGAGGAAGCGGATCAGCAACGCCCAGCTGCAGACGGAGCTGGTGGAGATCCTGAAGAACATGTTTCTGCCTCAGAAGAAGATGATAAAGGAGCAGATCGAGTGGCTCATCGAGCACAAATACATAAAGAGGGACGAGGCGGACATCAACACCTTCATCTACATGGCCTAGGCAGCGAGGACGGAGCGTGTGTTTTGCTGTTTTTTACGACTGGCCTGCATCTGGCGCTTTAAACCTGCGAGATTAGATGGACTGAAAGGATGTGTTAGAAGAAGAGGAGGGCCTGGTGAGCGCCGAAGGACACAGAAGAGCCTTTTCAACAAAAGTGTGGCTATTGTTCGTGTTTGTGAGACGCCCGTGTGTTACCGGAGTGTCATTTCAAGCCGTAGCGTTGAGTCATCTGGCCGTGTGTTTGTCTCTGCTGCCCTCTAGTGTCCGCTCAGAGGAGAGGACCGGCGGTGTGCGCCGTCCACCAGCAGCTCAGAAGAAGAAGAAAAAAAAATACTGATGTAATTGAATACTTCCTGCCTTACTTTCATCAGCAGTGGACTGCAGAGGAGGAGTGAGGGCGGAAAAAAGGACCACAAAGCTGAGATCAGTCCTTCGCGTTCACTCGATGCCACGGCTGCCATCTTAGTGGCAGCCATTCAGCATCCCTCCTGCTCTACACCGAACGAGTGAACGCTGCCATCGAGGAGAGACGAGTTAAACTACCGAGGAGTATTTTGCCAAATTGTGTGTGTGTTTGAGTGCATGGTGTGTATCTGATCTTTTAGGTGTGTGTGATTGTATGTGTGCGTGTGCACTTTCAACAGCATGCTGCTCTGTTTTTCCCCCCTTCAGTGGAGAATCTGTCACACTTTGGGGTTTTTATCTTAAAGGGTTGGTAATGCCAGTATTTGGATTTGGATCCCCTCACCTGGCTGCAGGTGACGTCTTTGCAGAGCCTCAAGAACAAAACGAGAAAGTGTAACTGCCCCAGTGTGTGAACTGCGGCCCGTGCACGCTCAGATTGAAGCTCCACCACTAAAGTTTTACCTCATTAATTCTAAGAGTGCCATTTTTTTTGCACAGTTGGAGCACACAGCTGCTGAAATGTTTTTCTCTGAGCTCTGAACGAGCTGCTGGTTTTTGGGTCTTTTCCCAAAGCCGAACACTGTCTGAGTTACTGTGACGTTACCACAGCTGACGGGACGCGTGTGCGTTTTCGGCCGAACCCACAGAATCGAACCCACGGCGCACAGAAATCACCTTCAGCTCATAAACCTTCCTGGCAGATTTATTCAGAAGCTCTCACGACTCTGCAGCCGTAACTTTAATTGCAGCGATCACCAGGACATAAAGCTGCATGTACGGAATCACCAGGTGATCTCCGTGTCACAGGAAGCTCTAAAACAGGTGACTTTGCCTCGATACAGTTCAAAAAGCTTTTTCCGCTGTAAGCTGAACTTGTGCTGCACGTGCACACAGCTTCACAGCTCGGTCCAGAGTGCCGACACGATCGTTTCTCATCCCACGCGAGCACTGAGCTCCGTGCTAATTCATGCTGTAGGTGCAGTAAACAGGAGGAAACCTCCCCGTCTTCATTACGATAAAGCCCGGCCCAGAATGAGACCTCAAACAGCAGGCTCGTGTCCCACGCCCCAGCGTTAACCACGAGGTCTCAAACGGTAAACCACTGAGGCTGTGGTACCATATTTGATGCGCATCTTTGCATTTCCGTTCAGTTTCTGAATACTTGATAAACTTTCTAGTCTTTGATTTGGTGGAGGGCACCAGAAATGCCTCAGCACAGGAAACGAGTTCCTCTTTGAGCTGTTCGAAAGCGTTTGTTTCTCCTGTGTGTGATTGGCTCTGCAGTCTCTGCGTTCTCTCGGTCACTGACAGTGTGAAAGCGAGTAGATTCGTTTGGTTACAGTGAGCTGAGTGCTGCCTGTCTCGCTGCTTCACTCTTGCTGCCTCTTTGACGTTTTCGTGTATTTTAGCTCATTCGCGCTGTCGGCCAACGCCGGCTCGGCCGCGCTGAATCAGAGCTGCTGAGGTTCTATGGAGGCCATTCAAAAATCAATCAGTGCCTCCCGTCCATCAGAATCAGCTCATTTTGGTTTGTTTTGAACAATAACTTTGGTCTATTTAATGAAGACGTTCTGAAGTTTGGACTGTTTCCAGCATTTTGAGCCCTGGTAACAACGTTACACCCACTGTGTCACCTTCTAAACCAGCTCTAGTTCTGTTCAGCATGATGCATTAATGCCATGGCATACTGTGTGTCATAGTTTCAGTGGCAAACCTGATGTCTGCGATGCAGAGTGATGGAAGTAAGCACTGGTACCCCAGAGTTTAACCTGTTCTCTGAGAAAACACCAGAGAGTGCGTTTTAGGTGAACCCGATTAAAGCAGCGGGTCTCCTTTTCACCTGCATGTGATGCTCACCTTCCAGCTGTGGTTCCTTCAGGTAACAGCTGGTGATCGTGGAACGATGCTGATCAGTTGCACTGGAATCGTTTTGCTCTTGTTGAACTGAACTTCATATCCTGTGAGCAGTGAGGAGAAAGACAATAGTGAATGTGCAGGGGTGACCTTTTTTTTTTTATATTTATTCTGTATTTATGAGGAATGTTATGTTTTTTTTTCTTGTCTTATTTTTGCAAAGATGTCTGTTGCTGTCGCAGTACTGACACAAACAGTACTGACTTAGTGCCGCACTCTCCTCTGTTTCAGCCTAAGAAAAGAAAATGTTGCTCAAATTTATTTCACATAAAGATTCAGCTGCAGTTTGGTTGAAGCACCTTCTAAGTTTGTTACTGCACCGTGGTGTTCAGGATGATCCCATTTACATTTTACACACTAACATGCAAAAAAGAAAAGCCAGTTTTCTGATTATTGTAAACTCTTCTGAATGCTGCGAGGCCATCTGCCTTGTTTCACCTGAGATGAAACAAATGTCAATCACATTATATGCAGTTTTATTCTCTATGCACAGGCCTGGCTCACTTATTTATGTTTCTTTTTTTGCAGATGATACCCTGTTGTATTGTAACACATTTAAGAACACAGGAGGTCTTTAATGAGTTCGTTCTTTGTGGGATCTGTGCTGAGAAAAAAAGTTGAAAATTTCATTACATTCAGTCTCATCCGTGTGTATTTCTGTCACTCGAGGAGTTTAACAGTTAAACCGGCAGTAATCGGTCACAGTGCAAAAATCAGGTGTCGTATTAACTCGGACAATGACGTCAGACTGGGCTCCAATCCCCACAGGTCAGCTGGCCTCGATTCCAGCCCACATCACCTAATGCTGATACCTTTCTTACACTAATTGGCATCTAATTGGAAAATGGTGCACCATGTAACGTCTGAAGCCCCGGGGTTTTTGGAGGTGTGCCTAAAAAGACCCAAAATAACTGAAGACTTGCGTCACAGCTGTCAGGTCATCATGCAGAATCTTGGCCTCTTTGGACAGTTAAAACCTCAGAATCTAATCCGAGTATCTCGAACCACCTGCCCATGGGTCATCTGCAAGCTGCTTTGCAACCCACCTCCACCCCTACTCCTTTTTTTTTTTTTATGCTGTTTCAGATTTAATCAGTTCAAATCTGTTCTCACGGATGTGTTGCTGCTGCTCTGCTAGAATAAGAAATAATCAGTTTCTCATGAGTGTTCGAGTCTACAGTCACAGGTCATTTATGCCCGTACGTCCTCATATCCACATAGCGCTCACTTCATTGTTATCTCAGTAACTGGACACGGGAGATTAAATATTTTTGGGGGGTGTCTCTCCTTTATTAAGTGTTCTCGATAAGCATTTTTTCTGATTGAGTTTGAACCCTTGGTCTCGAGGTTTATTGTCACCATGTGTGTTCAGGAAGCTCCAACAATCTCAGAAACTTGCTCTGAAAGTCTCTTTTATTCAGCTGATATTCAAAAATGCTGATAGCTTATGGAAAGCTCTGCTTTAGAAATTCAACTTTGTAAATCTGCTGAAACAATCTGAAGTTGGAGGGAAAATGAAGTCTGTCAAAGTGTCCAGCTGGGCTTTAAAACTTTCAGCTTTAAATCTGCTTTTTTTATTCAGACTTCACCCCACTGCTGATATTCAGCTCTGTCTTCATGACAACAAGCCTTTAAATTGGGCTCAGACGTTCACGCCCACCAGACGATGAATTCGGATGATGTAATCTAGCTTTTCCTCAAGTTCAGAAGTTTTCATTTGTGATCAGAAATATCTGCGAGAACATCATCAGTACAGGTTCAGGCAGTCGCAGACGCTGGATGACAGTAACTGACGGCCGTTCTCCATCCGGAGTTCTCGACGGTTGGAAGCCTGAGCGCCAGTTTAGGGAGGCGGCATGTGATGGACAGCCCCGCCCCCGGGAATGCATCAGTGTTGGTACTGGTCCTTTTCTGTTTTATGGGGTCTTTAGTTAATGTTTGCAGGGTTTGCTGCTGTCACAGCAGCAGCAGAGCTCAGAGGGTGGCCGTACCTGTGCTGATAACATGCTGGGCTCAAACAGCCTCTGCTGCAGCGTTTCCTACAGCCTGACCAGCGTTTCACATTCTGATTTAAAGGGAACCTTTAAGCTTCTTATTGTCTTTCATGTATATGCTGTTATGATGGTGGTGCTTACATTAACCCTCAAACAACCGAGCTATTTCAGTGACTAAAATGAGCGAGTGGTGTCATTTATGACCCCGTAATTTAGGTTAAGATTACTCTATTGTGCCCTGTAGGATCCTGTTGAATCAGTACCAGACAATAATATTACAATAGAAACACATGAAATGGTCACAGTTGAGGAACTACAGACCTCGAGGTGCTGTTTCCTTCATCTATGGCAGGTCTTCTAAAATGTTCTGATTATTATGGTTTTCAGTCATTTTATACAAAAAGGAGTTCACCGGGCTCATTGCTCCATCAACTGAGCTGTCAGTTTGGGCATTAATTCTCCTCCTCGGGGCTTCTGCAGCAGTAATCTTTCTACTGTAGCTGATTGACTGCAAAACCTCACAGTGTGATGGTTGGGACTGGGAAATTACCTCCATCCATTTACTTCGGCTTATCCTTGATGTCTAAAAACATATTTCCACCCAACTTTCCATGATGTGTATCACACAGATGGTCAATTCATGCTGAGAAACATTTTTAAGATTAAAAGTAACACAGCAGCAAATATGAATACATATCTGAGGTCATAAATGACTCCACTCAGGCCAGAGCTTCAAATAATGTGTCAAAGTTCAGGCGTCTAATGCTGTTTCACTTTATTTACTCTGGGATCTATATGATGTAAGGGAGAGCTGATATCCTAATATGGGCACAGAAGCCTTGCACGCTTGCTGTTCAAACAGCCAATCAGAAGAAAGCTGGCTCAAAGAGGGCGGGGCTAAAAGCTTGTTTCAGTCGAGCTGAAGGACTGCACTGAGGCCCAGTCTTAGCTAAATCAGGATTAGTTTGAACTTTGAATCATACAAAGCTGCTGTAGCAGAGCCCAACAGTAAAGTAATAAAACTATTTTAAATAATTCCTGAGTTAATTCACTTCCCTCTCTCCCAAAAAGCTGTTCAGACTGTGAAATTTACTGCAAACAATTTACACCTTTATTGAAATACAAAGACAACAAATGTTGAAAATAATTCATTTAATTTTTTTTTTAAACTTGGATTTTATTTCATCAACATGTTCCAGAAAACTCCAAACCAAGTGCAAAAACACGGCTAATTAAATTCCTCAATGACGAGGAGCAGCAGAGCAGACGGGCCTTCAAAGGGAAATGTAAGGAGGGCGTCCCCGCTCCGAAAGGCCCGTCTGCTACACCGAGCAACTGAAACCTTCTTATCGGTGCCTCGTTTCGCTCTGAAGAGGCTGTAGGTCACTTTTTGTTTTTCTCATGTGAAAGCCTGGCCTGCCCTGCACAGGGGGCACACTTTACTGTAGCCTTGTGTGACGACAAAACTTGAAGTAAACACAATCAGCCACAGCCTGAAAACCAGCTGCATGTTTGCTGTGACATCGAGGAAGGACTTTAAAGGTGTGTGTTGGCATTAAAACACAGAGCGGGATGAGAACGGCTGGGCTTCCTTCGAGCACTGCTTTGTTTTTGCTTGGGTCAAATATTTTTTAAAGGTGAATAATTTATTTACTGGCAAAATAAAGACAAATATTAGACCACAGAGTTCGGTTTTCTGTCTGCTTCCAGATGCTGTAAGATCTAAGTAGAGCTGGTTGCTCTCAAGGAAATTATGTGAATTTATTGGCTCAAAAACTCCAGATGACCTCAAATTAGCAGTTGAGTTATCCTGACACGTTCATTTATCCAGAGGATAAATCCTGAGGACTTATTGTAGTAAACAAAGTTAATCTGCAGTTAAATTCACTTCATATTACCCTCATTTAGGAGCCTTTAAATAGAAAATGTTGCATTGATTTTTTTCATTTATTTAAGAAATCTGGCAGTAACTGTACTGAATGTTTATAAGAGACGGTCACAATCCTGTGCTCCATACCTGCACAGTTCCAGGAACACTAGTTTTATTAATGTTTACATCAATAAAACCAGTGTTTAACATAACTGAGAGTCAATAAATGCCACACAGGCTCAAGTCAGGGTGGCCTTTTGCTCACTAACCCTTTAAAATCAAAGACCAGGGGAGGTCCATGATGATTGGCTCCACTGCCTGCACCACTGGACTGGAGCACCATCACTGGGTGAGAGCATGGATAAGACCAGTGGGAATGTAACTTAGTATATTTACTCAAGTACCATCCATCCATTCACTCTCTTCCGCTTGTCCTGTTCAGGGTCACGGGGGGCTGGAGCCTATCCCAGCTAACACAGGGCGAGAGGCAGGGCACACCTGTACAGGTCGCCAGTCTTTCACAGGGCCAACACAGAGAGACAGACAACCATTCACACTCACATTCACACCTATGGGCAATTGAAATATGTCTTCAGTGCACTTGTGCATGAAGTATTTCTCAGGTATATTGCTTTATGCTTCTACTATATTTTGCATGCAAATACTGTACCGTTTACTCCATTTTATCTTAAAGCTCCAGTTACTTATATAATTAAAATCAGCAGCAGCTGCAACATGAAGCTGATATACACATCAATGAGTCTCTCTCTCTGTGTGGAGTTTGCATGTTCTCCCCGTGTCTGCGTGGGTTTCCTCCCACATGTCCAAAGACATGCACTTACTGGGGTTAGGTTAATTGGCTACTATAAATTGCCCATAGGTGTGAATGTGAGTGTGAATGGTTGTCTGTCTCTCTGTGTTGGCCCTGCGACAGGCTGGCGACCTGTCCAGGGTGTACCATGCCTCTTGCCCTGTGTCAGCTGGGATAGGCTCCAGCCCCCCCGCAACCCTGAAGGATAAGCGGCAGCGGATGGATGGACGGAATATCATGAATATATATGTAAGTGCTGTTCTACACAATGAGTGTGTTTTCTTTAGGTACTTGGATCTACAATAATCTTTTATTTCTATGCTCAATAAACATCACTGACTTCCTGAGGTCTCCAGCTGATGCAGAACAGGTGAGTCACTTCCTTCCTGGATGCCCATTAAGACTCAATGAAAACATATTGGGTGCTCCAGGATTGACCACAGCAGATCTCATCCTATCCCAGCCCCTCCTCTATCACACCAACCCTGAGCTGTCCCTCTGATGGACTCATCTGTAATTCTGTCCATCCTGCTCACTCTCAATGAAGATCTTTGCACTTCCAGCTCGGCCTGCTGTCTTTTTGACACTGTCTCCAAACCATCCATTGTAGTAGGACTCATAAACCTTCCCTTTCACTCTTGCTGTTCTCCTTCTGTCACAAATCACCGCTCATACACGTCTCCACCCACTCCACCCTGCCTGCACTGTCTTCTCCACTTCTCTAACCAAAATGTGTTACCCTCGCAGTGTTTTTAGTTAACTAGAATAATGTTGGCGAGTTTTTGCCAAACAGCTGTTATCAATATGAGCAGTTAAAAACACACACACGTCAGAAGAAGCTGTGTTAGGAAAACACCTCAAAAGATCATGTTTTAGCATGAAACATTTCAGACATTAGTACCTGTGTGACAGCTGGATGACAGATGGACGACAGTTCATGTGAACCAAAAATAAGGGACTATTTCTTTAAGGACTAGCACGTCTTCTTCGGACCTACAGGGTGCACATTACGACCACGACCATCAGATATTCTCGCTTGGATAACGGTTGTCTAAATCAATATATCTTTCGTGTAAATAAGATTAATTTGTGTTTTATAAACCTCCATTTCTATAAAAAAATAAAAATAAAAAAATAAAAAAAAGGAGGGTTTGCTGATATTTCTCTAAGCACGGGAGCGCTTATTTTGTATCGGACCCCCACGAAGCGATGGTATCGTCCACTCTCGCGGAAACGCCGGCTGTAGCCAAAACCCCGGCATACGAGAAGCAGGTGGACTTGAGTGAGCAGAGTGTGACTGGAAAGGGTAAGTGTTTAAAACTGAGTCAAAAACAGCAGTTATCAGGCGCTACTCTCGGCTAGCTGTCTCATATTAACCTTCAGTTTTGATCCGAATGACTGAGCGAGTTTTGATGCGTGTTCTGACATGTTAGCACACATTAGCAGAGCCGCTATGAAACCCGCGGTGCGCCACAAATGTCCGCTGCCAAACAAAAGAGGTCCGTTGTGAGCCAAGACTAACTCTCATAAGAATATGAAGCAGATGAATGTGACTTTTGTGATGTAAGTGAAGTTTTCGTGGCGTTTAAACGGCGACAAAATGCGACATCCCGGCAAGAAGCGGACTATTAGTCATCCTAGCCTGGTTAGCTAACGTTAGCGTCAGAGTCCCGCAGTCGCTTGGATTTCAGCACAAAGTTTAAAGTTTAGCAGTCTTCAGACGCTTAACACGCTTTATGTTCAGCGTGTACCCGTGCCTTAGATGTGTGTGGTGGAGGAATGGTGACATAATCCCAACGAGTTCCTTCTGCAGACCTTCTGAAACTGGTTTTGCAGCAGTGGTGTCTGTTCCATGTTTATTTATAGCCTTTAAATCGCTGCAGAAGTTTAATGCCACAGACGCAGCAGAGACGCGGTCGTTTAGCTGGAAGCGTCACAAAGCCTGTTTCCTCTCAGCAGTGTCCTTGTTGTACTGAGGAGCTGTTATATCAAGTTCTGACATGATGAACAGACGTGTGTGTGTGTGAAGGCAGTCCATGCTTTCTCCTTCCTTTTAACCAGCTGATGCAGGCTGGACCGACCAGAAACCCTGTTTGCTGGCCCGTTTCCTTTGTACAGTAATTTAACAGTACCTGAGTGAAGGTGGTGGGTTTATGAGTCATGCTGAGATGGCGCACTAAGCCTCATCTCCAGGAATCACTTTAATGGTCCCAGCTGGGGAGGGAAGTCGCACAGAATCCATTGTTTTGTATGTGCCTGGGTTTGGGGTCACGGTTCCATATAATTTCAGTCTTTATTTATACTTTTTCCTGCCTCAGAATCAGCCTTTAGGCTGCCTCTGCTCCTCTACTCTAGGGCTGTGGTTCCCAACGCTGCCCTGAGAGTTCCCATCAACCAAACATTATTGTGAGTGCACAGAAAGCACCGAATGACATGTCAGTTTACCAAACTGTACCACATCAAATGCTCTGATTGATAGTGAAGAGAGATAATTGAGCAGCTGGACTGGAGATGTCAGCCACCTTCAGCCTGAGTTAATCTGTTAATGCTAATATGGTGAGCTAAGGAGGCCCTTGGACAGTAAACATCTGTTCTTAGAGACACTTCACCTACTTTAAAAGGATAAAAGAGGGCTGCACCTGAACCAGAGGCAGCAAGGGTTCACACCATATTCTGGGCCATTACACCTGTGGAAGGCCATGCCACGAAGCTCCCGCTGCAGTTTTTGTGCTGCTGCTGATGATGCCAGAGGAGGTTTGGACGTCTGCAGTCACTGAGTCAGCAGAGCGTAGGTACTGTACGCCTCAGCCGTCGGCCATCCCGCTCTGTAACTTTACGTGGCTGCAGTAATGCAGCCGATCGTATCGAGGAGGGAAGAAATTTCACAAACTGAGCTGCTGTCATGGTGGCGTCCTGTTGCAGTACCAGCCTGCGTGGCTACGTGCTGCATTTATACACCTTTGGCTATGGGGCTGAAAACACCTGAATTTAAAGGTTCAGAGGTGTGGCCTGATATTTTTGTCCATATAGTGTGGGTGTGTTTGTGTGTTACTGTATGATAGTGGAGCTCACATGCTTACAGAGCACGTTCTTAAAATTCTGTCAGAAGTGATGATGTTTGAAATGAGCTTATATTCTGCAGCTGTGCAGACAGGTGAGTGTTTGGGTGCAGAGGGCTGAAAGGCTCAGCTCTGAGGCCAGAGAGCCCTCAGTGTGAGCTTTGTGACAGTAATGCTCTCATAATGAAACTCCAGTTAACGAGGACACACCGATGTGATCCTCAGCTTTGGGAATCTGCTGTTTCATTGTGCTGATCTGAGACCAGTGTTAGATTAATACGCCATAACTCTCATTATTAAGAAGTCGACAGGAATCGGTGACATTACATAACGTTACCATCAGTGCAGCATAAGCTTCCAACATGAACTTTAATGTTTACATGGTCTGCTCTGACTAAAAGGTCTCATTCTGAGGTCGGGTTTGTTAACGCGTTCGTTTTATTGTGAAGGAAAACACCTGAAACACTTAAATTAGAAAAATAGGACATTTAATATTGAAGCATCAGAATCAAAGATTTACACATGATCATGCGGGGGCCTCTGCCTAAAGAGAACCCGTCGCTCCTCAGTAACCAAAACATTTTATAGTGGCAC
>JAVDPK010001517.1:90639-103529 GCA_034780415.1 Cichlasoma orientale
AAGGTGTCAATAATATACCTGTTGATCAAACTCTTAAGGGCAATAATGGCATGATTATAACATATTTTAGGCACAATCAGTCATTTTAACACAGACTTGCTCTCAAATTGTTTTCTCTAAACCTCTGAGTTCTGTAATCTTTGTTTATACTCCAACAAGGTCAAGTAATGTAATATATCTGTTTAAACCACATTACATAAGATGATTGTTTGTTATTACATTTTTATCAATTTGTATTTATTTGCTAAATAACTGATCCTGTCATTAGAACAGGTTTCTCCTGGTGCTTTCTCAGTGACAGCAGTGGCAGTAATGGCTTGTTTGTGTTTTGGCTGACATTCCCTGGATGATGCTTATCTGTCGTCTCATAGGAAAAGTCCTCGCAGCCTGGGAAACGTCAGCACGCTGTCGGAAACAGTGGACGAGCTTGTGAGTATTTGTTTGGTCGTATGGTACAGTCCGGTGTGTTTACAGTGATAATACTGCTGACCTTTACTGTACAGGATCCATCAGCAGCTGTGCAGAGACCTTTGAACCAAAGTTTGCTTTTATTCCAGCATCGCTTAGATTTGAATGGACAAGGCAGCCAGAAGCATACAGGTACGACTCCAGCTCACACCTTATCCCTCAGGTGACCCAGCCATAGATTTCTGTGCTCTGTTATAGTTTTCATCATAAAAATGTTTCCTTCTAAATTTATTCTCCTACAGTTTGTAGTGTGCAGGGATAATGCAAAGATAATGGAAGTATTTTGAGTGTTTCTGCACAAAATATTGATGCCATTAACACATTTAGAGTGTTGTAGATAAAGGAAACTGTTAAAATATGAAACTGAGCTGTTAAAACACTGTATACGTGTAACGGGGGTATTTTAGAGGTGGCTCAGTCACTTGAGGGTTAATTAGATGTTTGTTGTGCTCGCTCTGAGTGCTTTCTCTCTCTTTGTGTAGCCCAGCTAGTGAAGCCCAGTAAAGGTGCCGCGATGCCCGTGAAGAAGAGGAAGCTGCCCGATGCAGACGATCATGAGCAGAGCTGCAAAATTACGAGGTAACCGGACACGTGCACTCGCGTCTCTGCACCGCCCCAATCTGCCTTCACCTTTGGTTCTGTCTGAGCCTCACTGATGAACCTGTGAGGGGGGGTGCTCTGTCAGTGGACTGTGGGCACCCTCACTGCAGTCACACATGCTGTGGGTTCTCTCTGCTCACAGCACTCAGCACATGCTTGTCATCTTAATCAGCACTGCCTCAGTCTTCTAAAGAAGCTAAGGTGCCACTTTATTAGGTATGTCTGCTTTATCCTTGCATATAAAGGAGCTGGACAATCCAGCAGTTCCACAGCGCTGCACTTACATCCTGAAGTGTCCAAAAGGACTTAATTTAAACATTAAATCTGTAACCATAAGGTTTGTGAAGTAGTTTGTTTCATGATTAATCACCTGAGTCACTTCTGTACAGCACCATCACTCAGTCTGACTTGATTCCAGCTTTCAGGGACCTGGCTTCAGAAAGGAGCAAATACAAGCCCGTTCTACAGCGAAGAACAGCTGACATAGAACACGTCCCCACGTGTTAAATCACTGAAATTGTGACTGTGTTTTTCTTGTCGAACCCGACTCTTTGTTCTAGTTTTACCCGACCTCAGATCCGCGCTCCGAGGCCGATCAGCACTGAGAAGCCTTTTTCCAGTAAGAAGTGCCTGGCCTGGTTCCACAAGTACTCCGCCCCCGACAAGGTGTTTGGCCCGGAGGCCATGGAGAGGTTCTGTGAAGACATCGGCGTGGAACCGGAGAACGTAAGTCAGCCGATGGACTCTTGGATGCACTCCTCAGGTTCCTTATCTCAGTCGGAGGGTACCACTCTGAGAATGATCTCTGAGCAGCACGAGCGAGCTGCATTTTCCTCTGAGAACCGTTCTTGCCGTTGTGTAAACGTGCTCTTTCTGTCCTGCAGATCATCATGTTGGTTTTAGCGTGGCATCTAGAAGCAGCAAACATGGGCTACTTCACAAAAGACGAGTGGCTCAGGGGAATGACGACGTTACAGTAAGAAACCTTCCCGTCCGCTCGAGCTGCAGCTGTCCAGCTTACAGGTGAAGCTTACGTGTGTTCGTCCTGTGCTTGCAGGTGTGACTGCACAGAGAGATTACAAAGCAAGCTCGATTACCTGCACAGTGAGCTCAGCGATGCCGCGACCTTCAAAAATATCTACAGATATGCCTTTGACTTCGCCAGGGTGAGTCCTCCTCCTTTCATTTAGAAGTTAAAGCTGGAACAGTCCTCGTGGACCCTCATGTGTCCGCAGCGTTCCTGCTGCTTGGTTTGTGCTTGTTGAGGAAAAGTAGAAATAAAGTCTTAGAACAGCCCCGTGCTGGGTGACCAGGTTTTACCCCAGGAAGAGTTTCAACTCTGAGCTTCTGAGAAGATTCGAGCTCTGCATCATCCAAACTCTGAGGCATGAATTCAGTGGGAAAATGCCCATCAGCAAATCGATGGGATCGCAATGAACACAAACTGCTGCGCTTGGCTCACCTCACACACCTGTTTGTGTGTTTGTCCTCAGGATAAGAACCAGAGGAGCTTGGACATGGACACGGCCAAGTTAATGCTGGCTCTGTTGCTGGGGAGGTCGTGGCCTCTCTTCTCAGTCTTCAGCCAGTTCCTGGAGGTAAAGCTCATTGCTCTCATTTAAGAGTTCATCATAAGATCACAGCAGAGGGCCGTGGTACGAAGGACGCTCAACACACAGGCTTTCCTTTCACTCGCTGGCTCGAGACACCGGGCATCAGTTTGCTGCTTCAGGCTCTGCACGTGCTCAGAAAGTGGCAGTTCACAGGTCATGTGACACACTATGATCCCTCTGAGTGGTGCCTACTCCAGTCAGAGATGTTATCTGATGATGATGATGATAAAATAGTGATTTATTTAAAAAAGCATTAAAATTCAGCGTTGTTGCAGAAAAGCTGAGATGAATCGTTAATCCAGTGATTTCTCTCACAGCAGTAAAATAAACATTTTCTGAGCGTGCTCAGTGCTGCTGAGGTGTGGAGTTTGTGGGCGGGTCACAGTGAATGGACAGGTGTTGTTGGTGTGTTTGAGGCAGTTTCAGCACTGTGGAAAAAACACGCTGACTTTAAGCTCGTTAACTCTGTAGTACACCGCTCTGTATCAGAACCTTTGCAAACAGCTCTTCACCCCTCTCTGTGCCCCCCCACCCGACTCTCCCACAGCAGTCCAAGTACAAGGGGCTGAATAAAGACCAGTGGTATAATGTTCTGGAGTTCAGCCGGACCATCAGCCCGGACCTCAGCAACTACGATGAAGACGGAGCTTGTGAGTACCTGTTGTACCAAAAATATTACAAGTCTGTATCAAAGGTACAAAGATTACTCCATGGTGGCGTAATTATCAAACTTCCTGTGAAGAAGAAATCATAAAGATCTGGGACAAGAGAACCATGGTGGTCAGAACTATGCTCGTACTGCAGTCATGTGACAGCAGGTGGCGCTGACGTGGGTCTGCTGTGTAGCAGGAGGATGTTTTTGGTTATTTATTTCAGAAGTTAGGAAACGACTGAGAGCAGCCAAAAGCTGAAAGACGTCTCAGTGAATTTGTATGAAGTGTATGACAGAGCGATAAGAGTGAAGCGCTGAATCCGTCATGTAAATATGATGGAAGCATATTTACATGCTGGATGCTGGGGAGGCGGTCCGGATCAGATTATCCTGTTGACTAAAAACATCTTCTGATGACCTCTGATCGTTAGCTTTGATGTTTAAAAACAATATTTTCGTCTTGCTGTGGGGTCCACAGATCGAGACCGTTGGAATTGAGCTTGCATTTCTCTGGTTTTCCCGCCGTCACCGCGCTGCAGAGGAAAACGGGCTAAAATCTGGCACGTTTGCATGATGTCGGTACACAAACTGCACTGCACTAAATTAAATGGGTTTTTACATATATCTGCAGTTTAAACAGCACACTGAAGCTTTGATGTTAGGACGGTGAGCTGTTACTTTACTGCGCTGAAGCGCCCTCTGATTACTGCTTACAGTAAAAGTTCACTCGTTTTGATGCCTTCAGAGGCTCCTTTGTGTCCTCGTCTTTATGTTTGGGGTTTTCCTGCAGGGCCGGTGCTGCTAGACGAGTTTGTGGAATGGCGAAGAAGTTGGTCGGCATCGTAGCGTCAACGGCAACGGCGTGGGATGAAGAGGGAGAAAACGGACATCCCGGGGAACACGGGAAAGAGATCCGTGGGGAAAAGGTCTCATCCACACATACGCGTAATCATGGAGTACAGACTCGTCCCTGTGGACTCTCTCATCCCACCAGAGCTCATCCAAATGCTAAGAGGCCTTCCTCCCGCTGAAGACTTTTTATAGTGTTTATTTCAAGCAAATGAACTGTGGGGGGGAAATGAACTGAGAGAAGCTGTGGAATTTTTTCCCTGTTTTTTGTGTCGTGTTTATAGAAGTAATAAAAGGAAATGGAAATCTAAAAGCTGCCACGCCCACATTTCATTCACCACACGTGTGCAGTGTTTTCACACTGATGGTCCTGTTTCAGGTGTCGTCCCCGAGCAGAGACCGAGCTCACACCTTTACCTCCTCACACTTCCTATTAGGCCACATCTATATATAAATTTAGAAGGTATAGCCAGCCTGACATTAATGAATGGGTGATTGATCCTTAATGTTTCAGAGGAAAAAATCAAATTGTTTAAGATTTAAAATGTTTGATTTTGGAGGAAAACATCTGCTATCTTAGTTACAATATGATGTCCTGATTTACCGAAGACATAACAGTCATCAGGATTTAATATTTTAGACTCCAGACACAACAATCTCAGGGTCTGTCAGGGTGTGGCGATATAACCCTAACCCTGAAGAAATGCTGGCCAATAAAAAAAAGCCAACAAACGATGACACGCCGTGCAGTCGGGCGTCAAAAAAACCAGGTAAAGACGACGGCTTCCATGACGACACAGAATCTGTTTTCTTTGTTCGTTGTAAAGGTGAAACTGCGTTTTTGAGAAGCTCCGTTTTCACTGATCCAAACTTTCCGTACGGCTGAAAGATGAAAGCACCAAAATACTGTGAACGTAAACATGCTGAGAACATTCTGGATTTATTACCATGTACAAACACTGTCCTCACTGCTGTATCATTTAAAATGTAATCAATATTAATCAACATTTGGAGCACCAAAGCTAGTCTGTGCATTCTAAGCAGGGCCTGTAATCCTGTGCCAGCCTGTTGTAATTTAATCTCAGATCAGAATAAGTGCATTTGTTGTTTATTTTCATGACCGCTCAGAGCTTCTGACTACAAGCTACACTTTAACCGTTATTTCATGCAGCACTTGATTCTCTGCACTCCATCTGCCACGGCCAGTTTAACCTAACCTGGTGTCTGTGGGAGGAGCCAGATGTGTAAGTGCTGGGGGTGTGGCTGAACTGCCCAAAAGATCATATCCGTGTACCCGTGGGTGGGAATCACAGGGAAGGTGTGGGATTAAACGCAGAGAACCTTCCACACACAGTTTGCAGGCTGGCTTTGGTCCACGGTGGGGTCGCGGTTTTGTCCGCCCTCTGTAGCATCAGTCACGTGGCTCCTCCTCACTCTCCTCCCTCCTCGTGTCTCTCTCGTCCAGTGGCCCTGCTGAGGCGGCAGCCATGATGGCGCTGAGGCGTGACAGAGAGACGGAGCGCGGTTTGAGCCTGGGGGCGGGGAGAGGAGCGTCGGGGGCGGGGTCTGGAAGGTGGCTGTATCGCCGGCCATCCTCGTCGTACTGGTACAGGCGGATGACGCGGCGGGCTGGGCGTGGAGCGGAGACCGATGAAGCTCCGTTTGTCACCCGGTCGTTGCCGCCTGTCTCATCTTCAGTTTCTGTAGACGACTCTTCAGCATCTCTGGAAATCTCCCTCTCTCCATCTTTCTCCTCGCTCCTCTCCTCTGCCTCCTCCTCTTCTTTCTCTTCAACTAAATCCTCCATCTTTTCCTCCTCGTCTGTTTCACTTTGACTCTCTCCATCTTCTCCTATTAGATACAAACAACCAAACTCTCTCTCTTCCTCCTCCTCTTCTATCTCATCATCTTTATTTCTTCTCTCCTCTTCCTTCTCTTCTGTCTCCTCCTTTTTCATGTAGTCACACCCTTCCAGGTAGGCGGTGGTCTCCGGCTGCTGCTCTTGCTCTCGTTTGTGCCGGAAGCTTCTCTGAGGCTTGGCAGGAGGAGACAGATTGGTCGCGGAGTCGTTTTCAGAGACCTGGTTCTCATACATGGGTGGCAGGGTTGTCATGCTGACCTCAGGGTCGCGGTCAGGTGTGTCAGTTTGGCACCTTCGTCGCCGTTTTGGTGACTGCAGCTTCGCCCTGACCGCCCCTAAACACCTGAGAGGAAAAAGCAGACAGTCCACTCACGGTCGTCTACTGGCTCATACTCAGATCGTCTTTTGTTTGTGTCTCTGTACTTAATGGTGTTTAAAATTTTGCTTGGGTTAAAACGTCTTTAGGAGGCACCAATACTCACCTGAGAACATGAGTCCTGCTCAAAGCTCCAGCGCTGAAGCCCAGCACAAAGGTCAGCAGCACCGATGCTGCCACAGCTCCTGCAAACTGCTCTCCTGAAACACCCGCTTGTCTCTCCTCCTCCTCAGACCCAGCATCCCTCCTGAACCTCAACGCAGCGCAGCCCCTGCTTTGCTCGTGGTCCTCGAGCTTTTGACCAACGCGAAGCTCGTACGGCCACAGTGTAGTTCCCTCTGTGTGCTGCAGGAGGCAGTAGTACACACCGCTGTGGAGGGCGCTGGTGTTGGGCACCACCAGGCTCCCGTCATGGTGCATGAAGACGGGGTCCAGGTTGCTGTGGACACCTGGAGTCTGGAGGTCTCCGAAGGGAGTGTGCCAGTACTGGACCACGCCTGGAATTACAGAGCTGCAGAGTTAGGCTGGTCTTTTTTTTAGCTCTAAATTAAATAGAATAGATTTTTGAAATATTTTAGTTATTGTTTTTTGTTTTGCCACAGTAAACATCTTTTCATTCACCTCTTTTCACTCTGGTTATGCCCCACTCACACAGAAAAGTGGGCATCACTGCTTGTGAGAGGTAATATGGTTGATGTTGAAGAAAAGGCCCCATCTCCTGTTAGATCTGTTCACACATCTGTGATTCTTCCATTTATGTATCTAATATGTCCTTAATTGTGCAAAGGTAGCCCTCAAGTTAAAAGAACGTTTCCATTCCTACATGCAGAGCAATCTGGATATCAGGTGGAAGCTTGAGGGTTTTCTAAGGAGCATCCACAAAGCTGTGGTTGGGTTTAATGTCTCTGAAGAAGGCTGCTGAAAAACATCTGACCAATACCAACACAGGACCAAAGAAGAGGTCCCCTCAGCCAAGCAGCTGTTGCCCGTGAAAAGATACGGAGTCGTACAACCTGCACGTCACCTGATCCTGAATCCATCTGTAGCCCGTGACGATGTGTAGCCCATCACTGTGCACGAGACTCTGCATTCACAGTTTTTTCTTCCTTTGGCTCTTTGTGATGCAAACAGCAGCACTCAAGTGCCAAAAACTGCAGTTCCTCTCATGTCCACTTGAGGCTGCCTGCAAGGCTGAGTCAGTGCGCACAGACTCACATGCTGAAATGCTCAATTTTACAACAGCAATAAACATGTTTACAGCCCTGCGTGAAGAACCCTTTAGGACTCTATGCTGCTCTGATGAGCAGGTGTGCTAACAGGGCAGATGTCTGCTAGGCTTCACCTCCTCTAACTTAGCTCACCGAAGTGGACCTCATGACTGAGTTTGTGCTGCTGAAGCATTTTATTACAATTATCTGACAGATACTTTGGCCTGAGCCGTCCTGCAGAACAGCGAGCTTCAGTTCTGGGGAACCTGGAGCATCAGTTGGTTAGCAATAATCAGCAGGTGTCTGTGGTTCTGAATGCAGCTGATAACCAGCAGCTTGCTCCAAAAGAAGAGGGGGACAAAAGTGGCGTACACAAGCCAGTGTGTGATGTCATGGTGGCTACATCCATCTTCTATATACAGTTTATGGTTTGCCACTGGGACCGGATATCCTTAATATGGCCGTTTTAGGCACACAGCTGTGAGCACAGAAGCCCCACCCACCTGCTGCTTTTCAAACCTTCTGTTTGCCAAGGGTGGCCAATCAGAAGAAAGCAGAGTTAAAGGGGAGGAGCTAAAACAGCTTTTTATTTCTGATTATGAAATAAGGATCTTTACTTTGTTCGTTTATAAATCATTGGTTACACTTCATAATCATGATAACCAGCAGTTAGCTGAGCTTTATTTAACTGTAAACAAGCAGTGAAAAAAAAGTCTTGTTTACTACACGTTAGTAATGTTGTACTTTCTGTTTACACACACGGGGACACACACACACACACGGGGGACACACACACACGGGGACACACACACAGGGGGGCAGAGGGCCGTCACAAACTAACTAATGAGAGAAACTGTTATGAATCCCTGTTTAACAGTAAATATTAATAAAGTTTCATTAACAGTAAATAAATATTAACTAAAGGTTCATCATTTAGTGCTGATGGTTGTTTTTATATCTGTGGTTTCTATTAATGCACAAACAATCCTGCAGCAGCAGGATGTGAATTTCTAGAAGTTTGATCACTGGGGCAGGAACGCCTCTTCACTCACCTAAATCCTTCCCATCGCCGCAGTTTAGAGTCAGCTCCACCTCTGGATGACCTTTGATCTGGCAGGTGGGCGCCACGGTCAGAGCGCCCCGGCCAGTGGCTCCTCTTCCTGGGATGGCCAGAAAGGCTGTGAAAGTTAACCAGCTGGTTAACATTTTAAACCTGCAGAGGAAATAAAAGTCAGCTGATTTTATGGTTCAGTAAAACCTCGAGTGTGATCAGAGCAGAGCTGAAGGGATTTTATATTTCCATCAAATTAAATGCATCTTTGTGCAAGCTCGGCTCACATGGAGCTAAAAGAAAGGAATATTAGGCCTGCATCAGGTGACATTAACAGAGCGAGGGAAGGACTGCACGTTAAGAGCAGCACACATGAGAAAACCAGAGGTAAGAGTTTAGAGGTAAGCTCAAAAAGTGCCGTTAAAGGAGGAGAAGCTGAAAGAGCTGCGCGGCTGCACCCACAGCCAGGATCAAATACAGAAAGATTACTGTAAGCTGTGCATCATGCAAAGCTGCAGAAAGATAGAAACAATCCCATTCAGTTCTTACTGGGAAGAGCAGTAACCACCATGGCTGCTCCGAGGCTCAGCGTGAGGTACGTCAGGATTGGATCAAAGTGTGAGCTACGCAAAGATCTGGAAGAGTGAGAATGCAGAGCTGCAGATGAGAATAAGTCTCATTAAGGTCCTTTTTAAAGGATTTTAACAGGACTTAACTCTCATTTATGATCAAAGCTGATTGTAATCCATGATTCAGGTTTTTTACTCGCATTAAAAGAGCACCTGAACGCGTCACAGAGTATTTTCTGAGCTTAAATGCTAACGCACAGCTTCAGTGTGTCGCGTTTACCTTGTGTGGGTCCTTCCTGATGCCGCAGTGTTAGTCACAGGTGTCACAGGTGTGAGCTGGTGAGTGTGATGGCCCTGCTGCTGTTACAGTCTCCTGTCAGTACGGTGTAAAGGGCAGCTTCTCACATGTCTTCTCCTGTGATGATGTTAAAGATTAATAACATCACACTGACGCTGTTTTTTTTTTCACATGCTTCCTGTGCAGCTGCACTTCTCAACTATTAATAAAAATACAGGTGAGCAGATTGTGAGCGGCTTCATGATCAAAGGCTCAGAGAATTCAGGTCGACTCTCTGCTGTGTTAGCTACAGGTCCATAATGCAGGTCCTGATGCCAGAAAACATCTGGTATACTCAAGAACTCTGACACTCATGTTTCACAGACAGACCATAACAAGCTGGGCTCCATGAAAACCAGCTAGAAAGCAGCCAAAGTGCTGCTGTATTCATGCACATGAACACAGGAAATGGGCGGAGCTCTTTGTGCTTCTGTTCTACCTGTGCAGACAGGTATCTGACTCATCGCAGCCATACAGCAGCTCATTGTAAAAACAGATTAATGCTGATTACCAACACTTGACTACTGGAACACAGGAGACATTTAAACCCACCTGTGCTAACCTGAATGAGCTGGACTGACGTGACCTATGACCTCATGTGATCACATTAGTATAAGAAACCTCTTTTAAAGCAAAACGTTTCAACGCTGAAGACGGACGAGCTGTGGAAGCAGAGGAACACCTGGAACGTGGAGGAACCCTAAGATCAGCTGTAGTGGCTCTGCATGGGGAGAAGAACCAGTAAATGATGTTGTTGTGCAGGCTGTGATCAGCTGCTGCTGCTCTGAGGTTTACTGCTCTGTGTGGATGAAGTGAATTCACAAAGATGTAATGCAGTATTTCACAGCTGTCTGAGCTGATCTCCGTCCCCGACACTGACAGCATGCAGGCTGGATGAATGTTGGATTCAGTGAATGAATCTGCAGCTTTGATTCAGACTCATCTCTGCTGCACTGATGTAACCTGTAACTCTGACCATGAACACAGCCTCCGTGCACCAGCACAGAGCTTCACTGTAAATACAGCACCTGTTTATCACGCACTAAACTGCAGTATTTTCATACAATCTTTGAGTTACACAAAGTTAGCATACCTCAGTCTGTTTTGCAGGCCTTTAACTCTAACCTCTCCTCTTCCTCTCCTCTCCTCTTTCGTCCATCTTTCTCCATCTCTGAGTGAACGTCTCTCTCTCTTTTCTCTCCCCTCCCTCCCCCGCTGATGGAGGATACTCCACTACGATTGTCTCTCATGTGTTATTGTTCCTCCGTTTAGGCTGAGCTCTTTGATGTTTGAAGGCGCAGTGAAATAAAAACTTCCCTCAGATGTTAAACCTAAAGTAACGAGTCTGTTTGAAAATGTAACGAGTAGAAAGTACAGATACTTGTGTAAAAATGTAGGGAGTAAAAGTAAAAAGTAGAAATAAATACTCAAGTAAAGTACAGATACCTGAGAAATCTACTTAAGTACAGTAACAAAGTATTTGTACTGTGGTTAAAAGGGAGGGAGGGGCTGAGGACAAAAGAGCAGCTGGATGAGTGCCAAGAAGAAGAACTGAGAAGCAGCTCAGGCTCTCTCTCTCTCACACACACACACACACACACACACACACACTGAGTGTATGAACCTTTCTGTTCCTCCTTAAACCTGATCTTCTCACTGAGACTGCAGGTACCTGCTGGAGTTAGTTTTATACGAGCTTTTCTTCTTTCAGGTCGAGCAGTCTGCCCTCCTCATCCTCAGAAGCAGGGCTGTGTGTCAGTACTGGTGACCTGAAAACCAACCTCACCATCCATGAAAGGCTTCATTAAAGCATCTGTGAAGGAACTGAAGATGAAGGAGAAAGACGCACTACTAGAAATATTTCATTATTCATCCTTGATGTCATTTATATTTCTGTAACGCACTAAAGAAAATGTAAAGTTTTACCTTGTTTGGTGTGAAAGTGTGTCTGCTCTGAGCGGGAGGATGGAAGGCAAATGTCTTCAGAATATCCAGTCAAACATGCACACAGAGGCAGCATCCTCCCTGTGTGAGCTCATTGGTGATATGAGTGGATTATCTTCTAGTGGAGCATCAGAGCATCCACAGTGCTGAAGGTAGCTGTGAAGAACAGCTGCTGCATTGAGGCCAGTGAGAACTTTGATCTTCATCGAGGAATCCGTGCGTCTTCTTTGGCATTGATGGTACGTTAAATCTGCCTCCTGGGACGTTTAATCTGAGCTGGACTACCTCTGATCTTCCTTCAGGAAACCTGCTGCTCTAATTTAGACTATTTCAAACCCCGACTGATTATCTGGTTTTGGCTGTTTGATTCTAGGATTGGACTTAACAGTGTTTTTGTTGGTCATCAATAACCACTCACAGGAACTATACTGGATAAAGGTGTAGTTCACCGTCTCCTGTCAGCTCCAATGTTTACCATCAGCACTCCAAATGGATTTTACTGTGCACCTCAGAGAGGGAATACTAAAAGCCAAACCTAGACACAGTTTTGATCTACTGTTGAATTCAGAGATGGAAGGAATGTGGTGAAGGAGTCAATGTTGTTTTTGAGAGGCCACCAGTGATTATTTATGGTTCTCATGCTGATGCTCAGGCCTCAGTCAGATCTCACTGTAATCTCTGGAACAGACACCAGAGGGCAGCAGTGCTTAACCAAAAGCCCAGAGGGAAACTTTCTTTTAATAAACTGCTTCCCGCTAACAGCGGGTAAACATGTTCTTTATTCCCTGTGTTTTGGAGTCATCCATCCATCCATCCATTTTTTGAGTTATTATTTTTCTGTAGAAATTGACCTCAATAGATCTTTGGTCTTTACGGCTCTCAGGATATTGCTTATAAGCTCTGAGTATGCAGAGAAACTCACTGTACACTTCAGTGACTTCAGGCGAAAATCTTCTGATCTTAATTTATTTTCTCACCTGGTATAACTGCATTTATATTTTTATTGGTTTTTTTTTATTTATTTGTGATTGTTTTTAATTCTTATTTTATTTCTCTCTGATAGGTTTCTGACATTAGACCATCTGAGTATTTATTTAGATTTTTTATTGTGCCATCACTCAGCTTTTTAGATGTTTATTGTTTGTTTTGGGGGTTGTTTATTGCTTGTTTACTGGGGGAGGGTTCACTCATAGATATATATACATAGATACCTCGTTGACTGGTTCGGCCCGCTGATGCGACCTAACTGTGTGTCCGCCATATTGGAGGAGGCAAAGCTGCGCTTTGAACTAATACAAGTGAATGGACTGAACTTCATAAAGCGCCTTTCTACAAAGTTATTTAACTTAATGCGTTCATTCA
>JAVDPK010001517.1:125080-130080 GCA_034780415.1 Cichlasoma orientale
ACACACACACACACACACACACACACACACACACACACACACACACACACACACACACACACACACACAGAGTCCACTTCCATGACTTCACAATCGAACAGCATGATGATGCGTGTCCGACTCTTCGTGTGTGTGTGTGTGTGTGTGTGTGTGTGTGTGTGTGTGTGTGTGAATGGGGAAATTGTCTCAGAGTAGATATTTTCTGACCTTCTTCACAAATAAATGTCAGATTGAAATCAGAATAATAAATTAGTTTAATTAATGTCGGCACATCAGTCAGTCTCTCAGCTGGCAGCATATTTGAGAAGTCTCATAAATATTGTTTTCAGGCTTTGTGGTTTTATTGGCTGACGTGTCTGAGCGCGAGCCTCCAATGATGATTTAGGAACTACGCCAAAGATAAACCAGTGAGTCCACCGAGGGTCCTGGATGCTGTCCATGTGACAGGAAGAGCAAACTGTGGATAAAGTTACCTGTTGGGCCAAAGGTGTGATGCGGGACTTTAAGCAGCTGGTTAGAAAGCTCGAGCTAAGCCGCAGCATCCCGGGTTTTATGATGTGACGTACTGTGCTGTGTATCATCATATAATATTAACCCTCTCGCCACTTCTAGTAGAAGTTTATTTTGAATTAAAATAGTTCATATTTAAACCATAAAGGGAGCCGCGGGTTTCCTACACGGGCTGATCCTCGTGCCGGTCAGCTGACATCACTGAGTCACCTGACCGATCTTTAATAAACTTTTTGTCACTCAGTTTATTTTCAGTTATCAGGAGTTACTGAAAACACAATGGAGAAAACTGGTAGGTAGAAAATAATTAATCTAGAAAAATGTGTTCAAGTCCATCAAAATGTAACAAATATATTAATAATAACGATTCGTAATTATTAAGCTGATGCGACGCTTTAAACCAATCAGCAGCTTCTGTCACAAACTGCAGTTCCTCTAATGGCCACTGGGGGCTGCTTCCACAGAGTCCAATTTTAACATGTCCAACATCCAGAAGTGCCTTTAAAACCGGGACTAAAACCTGTTCTTAGTTCGTCCGGCTGGAGGACCGAGGAGCTCGCGTCGCTCCTCCTGCAGTGTTGGATCAAACCTGAGCCGGAGGAGCTGCTTTATCACTCCTGCTGTTATTAGTCTGCCACCAGTGGAGCAGAGTACTGGTCTGTGCAGAGAGAGCGTAAAGCCTGATGATGAGGATGATGCCCTAGCTGCTCTTACTGTTCCTAACGTTCCTGTTGATCAGCACTGAGAACCACAGCAATACAAAGAACATAAAAATGTGAATGGATCGAATCATATTTATATGCAAAAAGATTTCAGGCGTTTTTAATCACTGCAGATACTTTTTTAGGTGCTCAGAGTTTTACCCAGAGTCTCTGAAGTGTTCTGTTTTTATTGTAAACCTGTTCTGAACCCGGACGAGGAGCCGCCACGTTCTAATAATTAAGGACCGACCCACTCTGGATTAACTTAAAATGAAATAAAGACTTTGATCACTCTGATGCACCTTATTCTGAAAAATCATCCACTGCATCCACACGTGTAAAAGCCTCACCTCTGTCAGCGCCGGGTCTTCTTTGAACTCCAGCACTATGGTGTTGGAGGGGGAGTCGGCTTTGTCCGCGTCCATCTCTGAGGTTTGATTCCTGGGTGAGGAGAGAGGAAGAGCCTGCCTGCCTGTGAGGACGATAGATGAAGCTCTGATGGAGTTTCTGATCTCAGCCCCTCTCTTCTTCTCTCGCTCTATTCTCATAGGCTCCCCTCCCCTCCTCCCTGCCCAGCTGTTTCCATTACAGTGCACCACTTTCTCGTTTTGCCCCGTTCCCCCTCGAGCCCGCCGGGTATTTTTGGTTGGGACACATTGATTAGCGCGAGAGGGCGGGGGAGATGAGATCGATGCAAACAGCTAATTATTGTGACAGCAACAGTCACATTCACGAGTCGTCTTGTTGTGCAGCTGACCCTGCTCGGGTTATTTCAGTCCATCAGAGCCCGGAGTGTGACGTTCCTGCGAGAACCTGAAGGTTCCTGCAGAATCGCACAGGTCACGTTGATAAAGCAGTTTAATGTGAGCACCATCACAGAGCATGTGAGAACATTTCCTCTGCATTCATTTCTCTTTGAGGCTGTTAGAAAATACTTTCTTTTTTTAAAGGTGTGCAGCAGCCAGGTGATGTGTGAAGGTGCTAAGCAACAGGAGGTGCTGCTGACGTAAGACAGGGAACGCTGGGAGTTTCCGGAGGGATTCTGGGAGCTCGGCTCGTCTCGGCTCAATGGATCGCTTATTTATTTATATCACTCACTTCACTGGGGATCGTGTGTGAGAGTGTGTGTGTGTGTGTGCGCGCACACAGGATGTGGATGGATGACGTTCCCTCGTTAAAAACGTTTTTAATCCTCAGTCGCTGAAGGTCAATTAAGGAGAAGTGAGTGGAAATTATTGGGTGTGTTTTTGTGCGTGTTCATAAACTGGAGCAGTTTGATCTGTGATCAAAGGTGTTTTATGTGGTTCTTCATCACAGCAGCACGTCCTGTGTACCTTTAGCCGTCAGCAGATATATTCAGGTACTCCGTGTATTACTGCACACTGAGGGTACCGCAGCTCATCACAGGGGTGGTACTCTCTCCTCTGGACCACCGCAGCAAACCTTTGACCACCTTCATGTGTTAATGTGAGTCAATAAGGAAGCTGAGCAGCTAAACAATATGGAGCCACTTTATTGCATGATTCCAGCTTTTTAATGAGAATTTATTGTGATTTGATTTTGGTGAGCTCTCCTTTAACAGAGGAATTTGGGGATAACAAATATCTCGGCTCTGTTGTGATGTGACATCTGTAAATCTCAAAGGAACAGCGCATGTTTCTGCTTTTACTGCACATGTGCAGAGATTGAGCCTCAGAGGTTCATGTAGTGACACATCAGTGCAGGCGGCACCTACAGGGACTCCTGGTGTCACATGAAAGGCGTGTTTGGGGTCATTCCATCAGAGCTCGAGCGAGGTCATGACCGTGGTTTCTTTTTCCAAAGGTGATTCCTGACTGGAAGGATCAGGAATGGGACAAAGACAAGCCAGACTCCTACGCCGGCATCTTCCACTTCCGCTTCTGGCGGTTCGGACAGTGGGTGGACGTGGTGATCGATGACCGGCTGCCCACGGTGAACGGACAGCTGGTGTACTGCCACTCCAACGACGGCAACGAGTTCTGGAGCGCGCTCGTGGAGAAGGCCTACGCCAAGTAAGTGCACGTGTGTGTGTGTGTGTGTGTGTGTGTGTGTGTGTGTGTGTGTGTGTGTGTGTGTGTGTGTGTATGTGTGTGTGCTCAGATCAGTTGTGTTTTTGCAGGTCTTTGTTACATTTTACTTCCTTTATTAAAAGGAAGAGCAAAAAATAAGACGGTGAGGACGCAGAGAAGCAGGATGAAATCAAATCAGCTCACCTGAATAAAAACACGAGGAAACCGGAATCTTTAAGGAATAATTCAGGAATAAACAAAGACATGAAGAAACACAACAAAGTATCTGAAATGACCAAACAACAGGAGCCAAAACTGAATTTTAAAAAAACCAACACCAAACTAATAACATGTCCCAAACTGAGTGACTGTGAGCTTAAACTCAGCAGCGTGAACACTGAGAGCCGTTTTCACACAGACTTCCACAGAACCTTTTTCTAACCACAGCTGTCGCCACCTTGTGGACTTCAGATAGAATGCAGGTTTAAGGCCTCATGTTTTATCCTGTCTGTGATCAAACCTTCTGTTTATAAGGGGCAACCAATCAGAGAAAAAGTTAGTTTAAGGAGGGAGGAGCTAAAACGGGCCTTTTCAGGCACGATGAACTGAGGAGCTGAAACAGCGTGTAAGATAAAGAAGGATTATTATGAACTGAAATACAGAGCTGTGACTGAGCACAATGAGTCCAGCTTGATGATGATGATGATGTTTTGTTCCCTTCATCTTTGCTGCAGTTTGAGTGTTTTTGAGTTTGCAGCAGGGCCCATTTTAACAGCTCAGGTGAGTCAGACAGGTGCTGATGTCATCCTGGTTTGATGTTTGAAGATATTCACATCAACACATTACAGCAGCTTGATTGAAAATGAATTTCATACCCTGTAATGATGTTAATTTAGCAGTAAAAATAATGAAGGATTTTAAGGTAAATGTACATTTGTTGCCTTTTTTCTTGTAGCTGAGGGTAAGAAGGGACTCCTGCATCAGAGTAAATACATACTTATGTTTATGCTGTGACGCTGTCCTGGATAATTACATTATTACATTGTGTGCGTGTGTGTGTGTGTGTGTGCGTGTGTGTGTGTGTGTGTGTGTGTGTGTGGTCCAGGATGTACGGGTGCTATGAAGCTCTGGACGGGGGCAACACGGCCGACGCGCTCGTGGATTTCACCGGAGGCGTGTCTGAGCCCATGGACCTGATCGAGAACGGGTACAAAGCGGACGACGAGAAGCGAAACGAGCTGTTCGAGAGAGTCCTGAAGGTCCACAACAGAGGAGGCCTCATCAGCTGCTCCATCCGGGTAAGGACGCGTCGAACGCGAAGCCACGGCCGCCTCACGGCCCACTGAATGAACTCGTCATCCCGATGTGTCGTTCCAGGCGACCACTCAAGCGGACATGGAGGCCAGGCTGGACTGCGGCCTGGTGAAGGGCCACGCCTACGCCGTGACGGACGTCCGCAGGGTGAGGCTGGGCCACGGCCTGCTGGCTTTCTTCAGATCAGACAAACTCAGCATGATCCGAATGAGGAACCCCTGGGGGAAGAGAGAATGGAACGGGCCGTGGAGCGACAGGTGAGCAAGAGGAGGGGCAAAAAGGTTGTTGTTAACGTGACGTACGGGCCGAGGGGTGATGTAAGTGTGGGTCACTGAGCTGTCTGTGCTCTCTGCAGCTCTGAAGAGTGGCAGAAGGTCAGTACGAGTGAGAGGGAGAGGATGGGCGTCACCGTGGAGGACGATGGAGAGTTCTGGTGAGTTTTGGT
>JAVDPK010001517.1:135080-141422 GCA_034780415.1 Cichlasoma orientale
AGAAACTTCATCTTCTCTTTGCTTCTGTCAGTGCTGCATGTTTAAATCTGCCACTCAGGACTCTGAGCTTCTGTCTCAGCTCGAGTCTGAAGTATATTCCAGCCTATCAGTGTCTCAGCGTCCTTTTAAAGCAAAAATAAAGTTTACTTCTTTTTAAAAACTCTCCTTTTTGTGCTTTGACTGCTTTATGGAGCAGAAATTCTGATCATGAATACCCCACAGCCTCACGTCAGACACACGGATCATCACGAAGCCCGTTTATATCTATACATATAAATCTTTACCTTAAACCTTCTCCTCTGTCGGCAGTGTTTATGCAGGAGTTTCCAGTTTAAGCTGTTAAGCTGCAGATGCTTGATCTGCTTTCTAATGATCAATATGGAAGGTTTATCTACGATCTGCCACCAGCTTCATCTGAGGGCTCAAAACGCTGGGAAAATAGAGCCGCACATTCGGACCCACCTGAGAACTCCGAGGGTCCGTGACGCCGAGTCAAACTTTATGACTTCATCAAAGTGAACCAGAGTTCTACACGATAAAAATCAGCTGACTGTGAGGTGGGAAATGCAGGAGCTCGAGGAACGACAATGAGACACGGAGACGGTGTGTTTTTGAGGAGATGCCGGGATGTCGGTTTTAATAACTTAGAAAACATTTATGTTACACCAGTACTACGGTAACAGTACAACAGAGAAATGGAAGGAGCCGCATTCACATCCAGTTTGAACAGTTTAAACAGCTTCAGCGGCCGACACGCCGCACATCGGCTTCAGTGGAATGATTTTGGACTGCAGGCATCAAAACACTTTTAACCTGCCCTTAATGCTAAACAGGTGAGTGGGGCGAGGGGGCGGGGCTTCATCTGAAGGGTCAGCAGAGGCTGAAAATGAGTATAAACCCTCAGAGCACACAGCAGTTTAACCCAGAGAGGATTTTCAAAAACTCCCCGTTTAAATCCAACACAAGACGATCATGAGACAAACGGTCCCCCAACACCTGATCAAACAGGAAGTGCCTGAAAGAATATTTACTGAGAGAGCTGGCAGTGAGCTTCAGCCGCACGCGAGCTTCAGTCTGAACGATTCGGACCGAATGACTCAGACTGAATGATTCAGTGGGATTTTGGAGCTTTTAGCAAACAGTAACACCAAAAACAGCACCAGCAAAGCCAAAATAAACCATCTGTTCTCATGTGGCAGCATCATTACCTTCACATCAGATATTTTAGAGTCTTTGAAAATTCGATTTAAAATCCCTCAAAGGCAGTTCTCTGGCACACCAGCATCAGTACTTATTAAAGAGCATACTGGACTCCGGCCGTGTTACACACAGACAAACGAAATCTTTCTTCAGACTAAAACCAAGTGAATCTCGTTCATAAGAAAACAGCTGCTGCCGGCCCACTGCCAGGTCTCTGTGAAGGTATGTTTTTGTACATTCCTGCAAAATGTTTCAAAGGTAACTAAAGCCACAAGCAGCAGAAGGGCGAGAAACAAACACTGACTTTACCTCCAAAATATTTTCAAGAGATATCAGCTGAAGATGAACTGGGGCCGGGCTGTCCTGTCATGTAATACCACGTTTTACCACAAGATGGTGCAGTGAGTCAGCGTAACCTTTATTTACCAGGCAAGTCATTAAGAACAAAATCGTATGTACAGTGAAGGCCTGTGAGAGTCAAAGCTTCTCGTGGATTCAGTAGGAATTTTTAAAAAAAGAAAAAAAAAAACAGAAGCACACATCTGAAAACATCAACACACCTGCTGGTAAAACGCTGCCCCCGGTGGTGGTTTTAGTAACATTTAGCAGAGGGTCATTACAAAAAGCACCTTTAAAGGTGCCATTTGTGACACTATTAGTTTAAAACAGTTTGCAGCCGTCAGCCTGGAACCCTGCTCAGATTGGAGGGTGAGTCAGCGTAACACATCCCACCCACTGACAGGTGCCACCTCACCTGTCAGTGAGGCCTCATCGGTGCGTGTGTGGTGTGTGTCAGCTCCACTGGTGGATGTAATCATTTTTTTTCTACCCTTGAATCTGTACGTCATCACAGAGAGAGAACATCCCAATTATGGTCATCTCGGGCACAGAAGCCCCACCCACCCACCCACCCACCTGTGTGCGATCAGTGGGGATCATTATGAACCCGGGCGCTGTGAGCTAAAAGCCATCGGAACTTTTCTGACATTTGTAACCTAACGAGCAGATTCATCATGATGGCAGTGAGAAAACAACAACATATAAAAACTGTTTTTGCACTTTGTGTTTTTATTTCTACTGATTTCCTCCCAATTGATCTAATTATGCATAATAACTATATTACAGTGATTAAGGATGTCAGACGGTTATATTCATGGTAGAAAACACGTTACAGAGAAAATACAGCTGCTCTATCTAAATGTGTTTTATCGTTCAAACTGAACCTTTTTTACACCTCTCAGAGTCCTTTGAGGGTAATTCTGAGTAATTTGATGAATACCGGCCTGGATTTTAATCATCGTCCACCTGAACTCTACATCCTGTTTGTAAAGAGCGACTTTCACTGAGAGGTGAAAAGTCTGGGTAAGGCGGAAACGTTGGAGCGGAGCTTTCGAAGGTGAGGCTGTTTTACAGAGAACCTCTTCATTAACAGCAGGTTTAAAGTCATTTAAAGCCTGAACAGTGACTCGACTGCAACGCTTAAACACAAGCTGACAAAACAAAGTCTGATTAGTGATCGGTGTTCGATTTCCTCCCCTGAGCCTCAGGCAAAAATAAAGCTTTGTTCCTCCTTAAACCTCCCAGGGTTCCTCTCCGGGGACACGAAATGTTCAAACTGGTAAAAGCGGGGCGGGGCCGAGCCGCGGGGCGGGGCCGAGCCGCGGGGCGGGATTTTACCTCCACGCCGATCTGACGTCACTCGGCCGCAAAAACCCAAACCGCTGAACGCAGGTCAATCTGCACGTCACTCGCAGCAGCGTCTCTCCTCCTCTCCTTCATATAGAAAATATAACACTATATTTTACAAGAGGACTAAGAACAGAACATCTATTATCTTACAGGGAGCAGGCAGAGTATGTACAGCAAACGTGAACCCGCCGGCGTGAGGACGACAGGAAGCCAAACACTTTGGATCCGACACGGTGACGTGGAGAAGGAGCTCGCCAGAGTCTGCATTTACTAAAGTCTCTAAAGGTCAGCGCCAGGGCCGCTCCCCGGGATCAGAGCGGGATCAGCCGGACGAGCCGGGATCAGTTAAAGCCGGTGACGCAGATCGGATTTATTGGTTCTTCGAAGCCTAGTTTAGCAGAGCTGGATTAAATGATCTGAGGTTGGAGAGCAAGTTTAAGGTAACAAAGTGAAGGAGATGAAGACGAGGAAGGAATGAAGGAGTTTCCACTGCAGGAATAAACTTCAGCAGCAGCTCACCAAGAACATGAGGACAAACTCAGGTGTGCTGGACTTTTCTGATGAACGGGTCACAGAGCAGCTGATGCTTTCTGCCCTTCCCAGTCACCCCAACCTCAGCCCGCTCAGAACATGCCCTTTTCCCAAATCTCGGCAATCTGGAGCAAAATAAAATCCTCATTCTTACCGACATGGATCAAAAACAATTTGTACTAAAAGACGTCCTTTTTGCTGTTCTCTAAGCTGGGTTAGAGTTCGGCCCGTGGCTGAGACCTCACAGAGGAAGGAACTGAGATAAACTGATCACAAACATTAATGGGCTGATTGGAGGGTGATGAAGGGGGACCGCCTCCTCTGAGGATGCAGCAGCGGTGACTTTGCTGGTGAAAGAAACTCATTTCATTCAGAATCGTTCGGGGCCGGGGGAAGATGTGAACCGACTGAACTGAGAGACGGAGTCGGGGAACGCTGACGGATCAGGACGATGGTCCTGAGTAATTACTGATCACAGCCGGCCGTCACTTAACGTCAGCTACACTGAATAAAGCTGCAGCTGTGACCTTCCAGCTGCTTCGAAGAACCAAAACATCGGGGATCTCATTTTATCCGACTGTTAGAACGAACCTCGGAACGTTCCTAAAAAGATCCAGGTCTGAATCCTGGACCGGACTGTGGGCAGTTTCTGGGTGTCTGTCTTCATGAATGAGCTGCAGCCATTCCCAAACTTTAGCCCACTGAGAAATGTGACAGCCTGCGATAATCAGAGATCCTGCTTTAAATCTGAATATTTCATTTCTAACTTTATTAGAAATTTGAAGTTTGTATTTTAATGCATTTGTTGTAAATGACTTCAGCTGCAGCTCCTTCATAGCCCACAGTGATTGTTAACTGTGGGCTATGAAGGAGCCCACAGTTATATTTTTGTGGAAGCAACACACAGATCAAATATTCAGGCCGCTGTGGCGCTGCTGATTACAGAGACTTTGTTCTCCAACCATCACCTGATCCAAAGTGCCCGCTTCCGTGCCAACGCCCTCCTCGGTGCCGGCTCATTAAGTGCTATGAGAATGATGAAGTGCTTTAGGATGAAGTACACGACAAACAGACCCCCCGTGGGAGCCCGGTCAGCTGTGATCGTGTCCCGTGGACCCGTCGGGTGGACGGTGAGGTGGAGCCAGTCCTGCTGCCGGGAGGCGTTTGGTCCGCCCGCCCGTTAAAAAAAAAAAAAAGGGTAACCGTGAGCTTGTGTTCCAGCGTGTACCGGTGGACAGCTGCACTCTAACACAATACGACAGCGAGGAAGAAGAGCGAGGAAGGTGAGTCAGTGAGATCCAGTTTGTGGCGAGAGGCTCGACGGCTAAAAGAAAAAGTGGAACAAAGAAGCGAGCGGTGTGCACGCAAACAGCCATCATGACTGCGGTCCGTTCTGGACAGAGTCTAATGAGTCCTCCTCCTGCTGCTGCTGCTGTGAGGGACCGTTGTGTCTGCCCTGCCTGCCCGACCCTGCAGCGTCCCTGGCCTCGGCGCCTCTGGAGGGCCGATGTCCGTTTGGTGGAGACAGGCTGCGGCCCCTCCCCTTTTCCTGAGCATCGCTGTCAGCCCTCCTCACCCCTGCTGAAGACTTTTTGGTCGTCGTTTTCTGTCTCCCATTCTCTTCCTCCTCGTCCTCCTCATCCTCCTCTTCCTCCTCGTCCTCCTCTTCGTCATCATCCGAGTCGATGCGGTTCAGTCTTTTGCGGACCGGACGATCCTCTTCCGATGACGACTCGGAGTCCGACTCGTCGTCCTCCTCGTCCGTCGAAGGCCGCCGTTTCTTCAGCATCTGGGCGAGGCGTTTGCGCCGCTGCTGTGACAGGATCTCTCTCCTCTTCCCCCTGCCCATCATCTCCGGATCCTCCTCTTCCTCTCTGTGTCCCCTCTTTAACCTCCTCCGCTTGTCTCTCTCCTCCTCGTCCTCCTCCTCCTGCAGTCTCCTCTTCAGCCGCCTGCTCCTCTCTCTTGCATCCTCCTCGTCTTCGTATCTCCTTCTCTTGTCTCTCGTCCTGCTCGTCCGAAGGTCTTCCTCGTGTCTTCTCCTCCTGTTCACTCTCCTCCTCTGGTCATCTTCCTCCTCGTCTTCATAATCGTCCTCCTCCGAGTCTCTGGAAGAAGGCGACACTAAAGGGAAAAAGAAAGGAAAGCTTGTTATGAACAAAAATAAAACAACAATAATTAGTGTCTCTTTGCTTATTGGGACTTTTAATAAGAACAGCTGCTAAACTGTTGGTGGACAAACTGGGATTTAAGTGTCTCTTGTAAATGTTTATGGAGATGACTCCAAAACAACATAATCAGCAGATTACTCCTTAATGAGACGAGTGTTTAGTTTCAGCCTGATTAAAAAGCTCCTCCTCTGCAGGCTGACTGACCGTCGCTGTAGTCGCTGGAGAGTCGCTCCTTGCGCGGTCTGCCGTGGCGCTTCACCTTCTCCTTCTTCGTGGAACCCCGCGAGTCGTCGGACGACTCCGACGTCTCGCGGTAGTTGACCTGCTGGTGCTGACCCCGCCTCAGGCCCCGCCTTTTTTTGTCACTGTTGCTGTCCGTCATGTCGCTGAACTGATCTGAGTCTGGGAGAGCACGAAGGAAGACGACTGTGATCGAAGAAATTAATGATCAATAATGTGACAGTCACTCTTTTATAATCACTGATTATTTCACGTGATGCTGCCTCGTCTTACTGCAAACCCACTGCAGCAAGATGTCAACCCACCCACCCACCCATCCATCAACCCACCCACCCACCCATCCATCCATCCATCCATTCATCCACTTACCCATCCATCCACCCATCCTTCCATCCTTCTATCCACCCACCCACCCACCCATCCATCCATCCATCCATCCATCCATTCATCCACTTACCCATCCATCAACCCATCCTTCCATCCTTCTATCCATCCATCCATTCACCCATCC
>JAVDPK010001517.1:155878-173462 GCA_034780415.1 Cichlasoma orientale
GTGGAAAGCCTTCCCAGAAGAGCTGAAGCTGTTATAGCTGCAAAGGGCCCACATCATATTAAAGCCTCTGGATTAAGGATGGATCTTACTCAGGTTCATGTGTGTGTGTGAAGGCAGACGAGTGAATACTTTTGGCAGTATAGTGTATGCTTTGTCCCATGTTTGGTTTGTTGGGATTTGCTTCTGGAAATCACTCCTGTAGAATCAATTTAAGTATAACTTTATTATATTATTATTATCATCATCATCATTTAGGAATCAGAAAAGAATGGGAGTCCAACCTTAAAGCATAACTTTAATCAATGAAAACAGGAAATAAAAAACACAACTGGGCTTTATCGAACTCCTTAAACGTCTCTGGCTCGTTGTGTGGTCTACTGTGAGGCTTTTACGCAACTCCAGAATTTAGGGGAAATTCCAGTTTTCTCGGTTGGCACGACAAACTGAAAAAAATTCCCTCTCATTAACACGGCTTCAGAATCCCGACTAGAAAATTATTTATCGTGTCCACAGAAAAACCAGAGCTATCTCATTACCGACCACCGTGGACATATTAGCTGTTATGTTTGTACGCTATGGGCTAATTATACGCTAAGCAGGGGATCTAACGGTCATTTCAAACCACCAGCGAATAAGAGACGGTTTACCAAGCTACTCATTCGACAGATATGGCCCTGAAATAGCTGTTTATTAAATCCTAACGCGGGGCATTAACTATAGAGCTCCGTGTTCTACTTTTAATAAAAGTTGACGGAATAATTGAAGCTAACTTGTTAGCAATGGCTGGAATCTGCTCTTTCTGCGCCTGCGCAGATTTGACAGCCACTCCACTAATGGCCAAAAAAAAAAAAAAAACTAACATTCAATGTTTTTAGCTAACGTCCGCTGCGCTCTGACAGCCGCCTGAACGCTCACTAAAGTGGGGACACAGTCACACAAACAGCACCGATAACCCAGCGAACACTGCTGTCACTCCAGCCCGCCTGCCACTGAAGCTGCCGGTGAAAAATTACACCTGACAGCGCTCCGGAGCGAGCTGGTTGGCTGTGTGTGGTCACTGCTGCATCATGGCTCCCACATCAAGTTTACCGTGAGCGGATCAATAGCAGCCCCGATACTATCATCGATAACCTGTCACCTGATATTATCGATAAACCTCGCGGAACCCCGGGCCGAGTGTCGTGCCCCCGGTCTCTTTCGCCCAACTTCAACACAGAGTCCAAACTGTAGCTGCTAGCTTCGTGTTAGCACGCCAGTGTTTCCCACTGCCGGACGCTTCCCCACAAACTCGGGGCTCGGACTCGCTTTCTTCCGGAGAAAAGCAGCTCTGACCGGGACCCATAAAACGCCACAGCCGGTTAGAGCTGCCGGAACTCTCGGTGTGATGCTACCCTGCTGGGCCACACGCACGAACGCACGAACGCACGAACACATACACACACACACACCAGTTTTCGTCATCCTCATCACGACCATGACGACGACGACGGTGGTGGTGATGGTGGTGGTGGTTGTGGTGGTGTTGGCCCCCTTCTTTGGCTTCAAGTGTCGCAGCTTTCCACCACTTCTTCGCTCCGCCGCCGCCAGCACCACCAGCGCCACCATCAACCGGCCTCTCACCTATAGTCGTGTCCCGCAGATACCTCTCCATCTGCGGGAAAGTCATCTCGGGCAGATCCAGCGCCGCTCCGTAGCGCTCCAAGAACGAACAGACCTCCGCGAAGCTCGGGCAGAGCGGCGGGCCGGAGCTCCTCAACACCGCCGGAGCAGCCATCTTTCCAGGCGGAGAGAAACGGGAGGGGAGGGCTCGGCTCGCTGCTGGGATGCGACTGTGTGCGAGAGAAATGAATGGAGGGAGCGAAGCGTCCACACCGGCGTCAAGCTGCCCGGACGGAGCGCGGGGAGCCTCCCGGCCAGACCTTCAAAATTAAAGACGGTTTATAAACATGTACACGTTTCTCTGTCACAGCGGCCAAAACATTAAACATAACCTGTAACAAAATTACTTGAATCAAGTAGAAGAGCTCAATAAAACCAAATATGACCCAATAAAGTGCTCAGGTACGTTAAAAAGGTTCAATTAAATAGAAAATAGAAAACAAATAAGACAAAAAACTGAAATCTCATTAAAAATCCACAGGAAATGTTTTTGTTGTAGGCAAGTATGCTAACAAATGAAAGCTGAGGAGGATAAATTCGTGTTTATCCTTTACATTTATACCACACACGCCCCGTGTATGACTGCAGAAACACTGAGCAATAAAAATGAAGAGAACTCTCAGAAACCGGCACTGAACTGAGAAGAAACAAAATAAAATTAATAAACATACAAAACAATACCTCTGAGACACGTTTCCATGAACCAGCTACTTATTTGCATGCAGATTAGTAACATAGTAACATATTAGTATATTAGTAACATATTGATCCCAAATCAGCCAAATTAGTTTATTATTAGTAAGGATTTATTTTGTATAATAAAAACGTTAATATGTTTTAATCCTGTCCGTTTTGTTTTGTTGAATTTGAGATTTCAGTTTATTAGAATTGTACCATTTTTATTTAAATGTATGTTTTATTGTGTTGTCAGATGGAGCTGTTTATGATTCTGGAATTTCCCACCTTTAGGGATCAGTAAAGTATATCTTATCATAAGTTATCAAAAACGTTGCATCAATAGTCCCTAAGCCTGCCTGGATACTTGAGTTACACGGGTTTCTTTCCTGTTCCAGCTTTCCGGTAATATTTTTCAGTGTAAAGTCCTCCCGCTTCCGGCGCGTTTGTGCGCGTTAAACTGCAGCTTGACGCAGCTGGAGAAGTTTGGGAGGACCACGGAGGGCAGAACGAGAATCCCCAGAATTCATCGCGATAGACCAACATCAACAACACTTCAAAATGGTTTTCGTTTTGACGGCCCAAATGTTTCCAGAGCACACCAACTCGTCTCAGACGGTCACGCGTGACGCCAGGCGCACGCAGGAACGGAGAGCCTGCCGCGGGGCTGGATCCAAGCTGCCGCTCGCTCCGTCCTCATGACTCGTTTCCACGGTTCAGTTTGAAGCGCAGCTTGCTGCTGGATTTCCACGAATCGTTTTTTTTTTTTTTTTTTTTTTTTGGTTGCCACAGAGCTGCTGCATGCTGCGCACATCCACAGTCACGCCGCCTTTACGGGCTGCAATCAGAGCCGGAAATCCCAGCTCTTTCTAGCTGGGGCGCACAGAAGCAACGAATCGTGCCGGGGTTTAGGCAAACTCTGGGGCTAATTAAGGTTTTTACAGCATCATATTTTCTCTAAACGAATATCTTGCCCCAGATAATTCACTTTATTGATATTATTGGATGCCTGGTGTAGAAAATTTGACAAGAAAAAGAAAGGTATCGGCACCTGTGTGTGTTTCTCTTTGGGGCAAATGAATTCCAGTGAAAGTTGGAGGTGCACAGAGAGTTTGTAACCACAGCTCTGCAGCAGATAAACGAAAAGGGCAAAGAAATTTTTAAACATTTTTTTAACTTGTAGGAAAATGGGAACAGCACGACACCCAAACCGGCCCACTGCCTTCCTCTGAAGGTTTCCAGATTACAAATGCAATCATTTGGGATTAATCAGCCTGTATGGAGACAGAGTTATGAAGCTCTGCTCAGGCTACACCAAAAACACACAGAGCACAGATGCACAAGGATGAAGGTGTGACGGGGAATTAGATTTTAATTATATGGGAGAATTATAATAAATGTCTTAAAAAATCCCCCAAACTGTAAAGAAATCTAGAAACGTAGCTGCTAACTGAACAGGCTTAAACGGAGGTCAGCTAAATAAGAACACAGCTACAGCTGACATCAGCTGGCCTTCCACACACAAGCAGCAGCTGTAAATAAACCTGAACAAGCACATTACATTAATAAAGATCATTTTATTACATTACATCACATTTCTAAGAGGCAGCAGAGCAGGTCCTCTGCTGCATTCTTCCATTTCCTGTTTCTCCCTGATACCCAGTTCAGCTGGGAGAAACAGAAGCTGTGATTATGAAATGAAAGAAACAAAGGAGAGGATTTTAACTACATGTGCGCGCCCATCCCAGAAAATCTATTAAACCAAAGGAGCGCCGTGTTGTAATTTCAGTGTTTGTGTTAAAGACGCGCTCACACTGAGCCGTGGCTGCTGGAGCTCTTTTTATTCCTCTCTTTTACCTTTGCAATAAATAAAACAAGCTGTGAATTATAAACTGTTGGTTTCCCATGAATGTAACAGTGTGTACATGATTGTGTGTAACTGCAGCAGGAGCGAGGCTGAGGCCCCACACTGCCATCTCGATGCCAGGGGAGAGGCTGCTGTCGCTGTTCTGAGAGCAGCAGCATCTCCCAGGTTTTCAGTGGTTCGTGAAGCTCTCCTCTCTCCCTCTGCTTTGTTGTAGTGATGGTTGCGAGTTGACGTACTCACACGGCCGGATTGTCCAATGGGAATTCTGGGCAGGGGCCCAGCCAAGAGCTAAGAAACAAACAAGCCAATAAATAAATAATAACCAGGATATTATTTCCTTAAATGTTTGGCCTTGAAATATAAATTTGAACAGGTAGAATATAAGACAGAAGTTCATGTTACACTGGCCACTTTTCCCCACTGAGCTTCATGTGAGGCTGCAGTGTTCCCAAAGTGAATGAAAGAAGCAGGAGCTGTTTTAGAAAGCAGAGAGCAGAGGGAGGTACGGTGGCCCACCGTAGGGAGGCCATCCTGATCCACTGCAGGCTGAAGCAGCAGCTCATAATCACGGTGCAGCTCTTAGTCTCCCATCCAGCAGCAGCTGCTTTAAAGCTTTTACTGACGTTGTTTTGGGATGTCACCTTTAATTTTCAGCTAAATCAGTGCTCTCCATAAGGATTTATGTACACATGCATTCTATGCACTACACTACATGGAATTATTGAAAAAGGGGACCCTGACCATCGGGGGTCTAGGTACACAATCCAGCTGTGCCTGCTCGTGAGTGCCACTGTCTGTGTCTCAGTGATCACCCTGTGGCAGGCCTGCAGTGGGATGTGTGCATACAAGTAAAGCTGCAAAGCTTTAAGGTGACCCTCTGAGCTGGAGTGATGCTCCCACCTGCAGCCGTGCGCTGGCAGATCGGTCCCTGTGACAGCCACCATCCAGCCACGCTCCCATATAAGCTCTCCAGCTGCCTCCAGCAGCTTCTCTCAGCTTGGGCACTGATTTACAGGCAGTTTCCCTCCACAGAGGGGCTCTGTTCGGAACAACTGTAATATTACAGACTTTATTTTATTTACGTATTTTTAACAGCTGGTTCAAGGGTGGTATTTGCACTATATAGGGCCACTGAAGGTTAAAACAATCTCACAATTTCCAGGAAGAGATCAGAAAAATGTTAGTTTTAGTCAGTGACAGATGTCCCTTAATTGGCAGATTCTTTAACTGTTTATGTGTCTGAGATGCATTATTGGCTGCATCCTTTCACTGATAATTGGTGCTAAGGTCACAGGATAGAGGTCACTGCATGATCAGCATGTCTGGTGCTTAATCACACCTTTGGCAGTGTTACATTTTGTGTTACTAAGTAGCTCAGAAATCAGCAAATGAAGACAACTTTTTTAGGGTTTTGAAAAGAGAAGGCGAACTATCTTAAAGTGGTTAAGATCCTCCTGAGAGGGTATAAAAGCTGGTGCTGCATCCTGGTGCAGCTGACCCTGATGCACGCAGCCTACCATGAATTTCAGATCAGTATTTATGGATGGCATACAATTAGAAAATCAGCAGATTCATTTTAAACATGCCTTCCATAAGATGCAACAGTGACCGACCAAAACCTTTACTTTCCAAGAACGTTTGCTCCCCGTTCCACACTTAAGTTACAAACTCCCGAGCAGCCCATGAATGCAGCATGGCGCTGGAAGGTTCCGAGCTGCCCGTGAAGGCATCTTGTTTAAGACGGGCGGAAAGAGTTTGCGCCTTACAGGAAGAGGATTGATTTCGAAAGTTGTTTTGTCTCATCTGTTGAGTCGCTCCGGGGTCACATCGTTCAGCTGCTGCTCTGGAAACCACCTGGAAACCCTCCGCGCTGCAGACAGAGCCGCTGAGCCGCAGCCATGACGCGTTAATACCGGTCCGCAGGTACGGTCAGGTTTGTTATGTGTGTTTCTGCTCAGACTAAATCAAAGTTTCATCAAAGTGACTGCAGAGTCTGTTTGTGCTTATTTTTCTCGGGTCGTCACTTCAGTAGTTTTTTTTTTTTTTTTTTGGGGGGGGGGGGGGGGGTGTCAAATTGCGCCCCGCGGACCTAAACCGGCCGCCAGAAAGTCTTTTTCGGTCCACTGTTTTAAAATGGAGGAAAAACCTATGGGAGCTTAGAAGTATTTTTAGAAACCGTTTAAATCATAAAGACATTAAAAAAAAAACCAAAAACGTTAGCAGTAACAGTAACTGCGGGTTTTGGGCTCGATAAACTTTCATGTTCACATGACAGTGAACTCTGTGAATGTGTTAAAACTGGTACTTAAAGCGTGAGATAGACTCACAGGCCACTTTGTTAGGTACACACGTTCAGCTGCTCTGGGTTTCCAGAGGATGGTCCAAAAAGTGAAGGTTCCCTTGCTGGTGTCAGAGGAGAATGGTTAGGCTGCTTTGAGCTGGTGGGAACCAGTTTATGCAGAATCACTGAGCACACCTCTCATCTAACCTTGAAGCAGAGGGACCACAGCAGCAGACCACAACCACCCGCTGCACCTCCCTGCCAGCTGAGAACAGGAAACTGAGGCTGCAGCTCAAACGGCCCAACAAAACTGAACGGCGGAACATTGGAGAACGTCGGCTGGTCTGATGAGTCTCAGTCTGCAGCATTCAGCTGGCAGCATGGATCCATCCTGCCTCGTATCAGTGGTTCAGGCTGCTGCTGCTGCTGCTGCTGGTGTGTATTTTCCACCACAGCCTACCCGAGTATTGCTTCTGCTTTATTTGGCTCCAGAAATAAAATGCTTGACACTCCTGAGTTGGATAGTTAAGCTGTCTTTTAAAATAACGACGGCTTTGCATAAAAAACAAGTAAAGCAAACAGAGGAGTCTGATGATGTCGTGGGAACAGGCTCACGAGTTGTTTTGAATCCTTATTTATTAAAATCAGGGTTCACGCTGCTCCACGAGTGTGAGGTTGCATCACTGTAACCACTTAAGAGCAGCGGTGGGGTGGCTAAAGCGGCCGGTAACTCGTGACTCATTGTGACAGTTCTTTGTCTGTGTTCATGAAATTAGTCCGTGTAGAGCGACCAGTGAGGCTCCGAGCTTTAATAACGGGGGATTTCAAAGACTGCAGAACAAACAAAGGTTCTCAGCTCAACCAGACTTTCAAGAAATGCTCATTTAAATCAGGTCTGAAGTGTTTGCTGACTGCACGAGTTTACAGCAGCTGTGAGTGCTCGGTGAGTACGGCCGTGGACCGAGCATCGTGATCCCACTGACCCGCTCATGAAACACGCTGAGGGTGGAGGACTGGTACACATTCAGTGAAGGCAAAGAGCCTGTGATGCTTTACAAGTACACAGAACAAATCTGACTGAGATAGCTCATCAGGTGCCTTTTGTAATAAATATTTTAAATAAGAAAAAGACTTTATGGGCACCCTGTATCATCCCAACTGTAATCTCTGATGCTGTGGAGTACCTGGCTCTCAAACCTGCCCAAATGTAGGCGTGACTCTCCATTTTTGGGCACTGCTGCCACGCGATTGGCCCATTTGCACGGATGCACACGGACCTAATAAAGTGCTCACAGAGTGAACACACTGTGCTCCGAGAACACGACACACAGGAGAAAGTGGAGATAAAGAAAGCTGCTGTTGGGGGAATCTGTCGTCTCTTATTAACGGATCATACAGGTGTGCTAAAGGATCATACAGGTGTGCTAAAGGATAATACAGGTGTGTTTAAAGGTGATTATTTCTGCCAGAGCCTTATCCAATTAAATGTGTTAGAGAGGCGGTGAGCTGGGAACTAAGTAGCTGCTGTAACAGGACTTTGTCTAATCAAAGTTGCCCGGCAGGAAGGCAGAAGGACCCACGAGGAGCGCGTCGGAGAGGTGGACGCTCGATCAGCGCTCCGCCTTTCCCCCCTGTACAATAACATCAGTATTTAATGAAGCCGTGCTCAACTTGACCTTCATACTATGCACATCTTCAGAGGCCCTCGACGTGCACAGGTGTGGGTGGAAGTTCTTTAATTCAGTGTTTTGAAGCATATTTTGAGCCCTCATAACTTCATAACCTTCATATCCACATAAAGCTGTTTAAAAACGGCCCGTTTTACAGGCACACTGATAATATTGGAGGACAAATCAGTTTCAGGAGGAAAACTGTAACACGGAGCAGCAGAAAGCAGCTCTGATACCTCACAGGAAAAAACTTCAGGCTGCATTTCTGGCACTTTTTAAAGGGTCATGTGACCATGTGACATAGATGGCTCCTTAAAACAAGTTGCAGCAAATGAAAGGTCTCGTTTTTACCTCCACGTTGGTGCCGGGCTCAGCTTGTAGCCGCAGATCTGTCTGGGTCAAAACAAGCCTTCAGTTTTAAACAGCTTTAATGGGAACATCTGCTGTACGAAGACACGAGGGCTCAAAAATGTATTCAAACCGGCCAGATGTCGGCGGGGTCAGACTTTGCATGACTGATGTTCCGGTTACAGCGAGCACACAGCTGTGGATGTTTGTGTGTGCAGGTGAGAGCAGAGCGGAGACATGGCCATCGCCCACGTGGCCACAGAGTACGTGTTCAGCGATTTTCTGCTGAAGGATCCGAACCAGGCTCGATACCGCAGCGTCCGAACGGAGCTCGCCGTGGACAAGATCGTGACCTACGTGGCCGTGGGCCTTCCCCTCCTCCTCATCTCTCTGGCCTTCACTCAGGAGGTCTCAGTAGGTGAGTGCGTGAAGATGAACAGGGTGGCCGCTGAGTAGTTTAAAGGATTACCTGATAGCTTCATTTTCCCTTGAGCTTGCTGGAAGGAGAGCGAATAAGGAATCAGAGGATCCAGCTGCACTTACAGCAGGTGGAAAACATCGATGTGTTTTTAGACGTGATCGGCTTCGATCTGTGATGATTTGCAGGTAGCAGGTAGCGGCTGACAGGCAGTTCTCCCCTTTTATAAACGTCTCTTTCAAACCTTTGTCACTTCCTCTGTCGTGCTTACACAGAACAGGTAAAGCTTTGGAACCACTTCTTGTTTTTGACTGTGCTTTTTCTTCCATGTTGCTCTTAAATGATTTCCAGCTGCAGAAATTTTCTCCTTTTTATTTGATTTTTCACTCCTTTTTGCATAAAATGACGATCAGAACATTTCAGCATATTTCAGGAAACAGCGCAGCTATGATCAACATGAACAGAGCCATTGAAAGTCTTCCTGCATTAAAGATGAGGTCATAGATAATAACCCCTGTCGGTCATTGTAGTCACTCGGGTAGCTTGGTTCCTCGAGGGGTGATAATGTTGTCAGTGTGGGTCTAAGAGTAACTCAGCCTCATGTCTGTGCTGAGAAGATGCTGAACTCCACAGACGAGCCCCCTGAGCCCCCTGCTGTGTCTCGCTGGGGTCTTGGGTCCTGAGTTGTGCAGCGCGGCTGAAGCAGTGAATTAAAGGCTTGCTGGTGTCTCTAACACCATGTGACTGATGTTTTCTTCTTCAGTTTTGGTTTGTCCTTCTTCAGTAGTGTTAAAAAGTGCTAAATCTAACTTTCCTTCACCTGCAAGAACCCTGCCTGGGTCACTTCACCCAGTAAGGAAACTTTCCAAGAAATCTACAACAGCCCGGATCCAGGCATCCACATCTGCTTCTGGGAAATGAACTGTCGACTTGTGGGTCAGGCTTATTTGAGCCCAGGCTAATTCTGGCCCTGCTGCTTGTTTCCTGTCTCCATGTTTCTCTCAGGTGCTCAGATCAGCTGCTTTGCTCCCTCTAACTTCTCATGGAGGCAGGCGGCTTATGTGGACTCCTTCTGCTGGGCGGTCGTGCACACGCACACTCTGCCTCTGTGGCTACACAAGGTACACACACACACACACACACACACACGTAGTCCGAGGTTATGTTTGTAGATGTTCTTGCTGTATTCAGTGGAGGCAAAACCTTTAGGGTGTGGTTGAAATATTTGTAGTGAGATGCTGCAGGCTCACACTGAGCTCTGAGGACAGTAGTGGGCGTGCATGTTTCCTCACTTACCTAGAACGATCTTTCTATGACGACACTGGATAAACCGGCAAGAAATCCAGCCGATCGTGCACAAAAGGAGCGTTAAACCTGCCTTTGAGCTCAGCCTGTCACTGCCACAGGTTTATCTCTGTGAGTCAGACAGCTTGGGTATTTGCTGTGCCAGTATAGGTTCAGGTTTTGTCATCAAAGACAGAGCGCGCCCATATGTGATGCTGTTGGGTAATTTTCTATCTTTATCATTCATCCCTGGTTCTGTGTTTTCCATTGGCGCGTGGATGCTGCAGCCAGAAAAAGTATTTCAGCCTGACGCTTGCTAATGCTAATTAGCTTGCCAATGTCAGGAGGAAGTGACATCATTTTGCTGGGAACTGTAGTTTTTTTCCTCCAAGGCCTCACAGCTCCTGGGATTTTATGGTTAATAGGACAGTGTTTCCCAGCCTGTTTGAGCCACGGCACGTATTTTCAGACTCGGCTTCTGACCGTAACTTTAGCCTCTGTGTGTCCATGTCTGCTATAATTTTCTTGTAAAATGAAAATCATTTTATCATCCACATATTCAAGTTTATTCATTACCTGTTTAATTTTTAAAGCTTGTGTAAACTTGTGCAGCTTCTGTAAAATGTGCCGTGGAAAATGGATTTCCATCCAAGTGTTCATTTTGCTGTGGAGCTGCCGTGGCGTGGGCGGTGAGCCAAACACACTCAGACCGATGGAGTGCCTCTCATTTCTCCATGAAAGTGAGACAGTCAGTTTCATCGATACCAGCCTCGGCGGTCAGGCGCTCTGAGCCACCTTTGGTATTTGCAGAGACGTCACAGCCGTCTCAGGCGAAGCTCCTGCTGACTCCTCTCCTGTGCCCTCTCTGCAGTTCTTTCCGTACATCTTGCTGCTGGTGGCCGTGCTCATGTACACCCCGGCGTTGTTGTGGAGATTTTCCGCCGTGCCGCTCCTGCAGTCTGACCTCTGCTTCATCATGGAGGAGTTGGACCGCTGTTACAACCGTGCCGTCACTTTGGCCAAACGGATGGCGACCTCAGGGCAGCTCACCGCCGACAGGTACTGCTCACCTGCAGTGCTCCTTACCTTGGAGCCTTCTGGGGGCGCTGTGACCAATCCTGGGGTGTAATTTGTGTCCCTGCAGCATTCCAGCTTCATGCTTTCAGTGATTTCCTTCGATTTTATATCTGTAACTTTGTGACTTCTCACTGTTAGAGGAGAAAACGGTTATCATTTACATTTACAAAGGAGCTGATTACAGATTAATCAGTGGGGTAAAGCTACTATCCATCCATCCAGTTTGGGGTGGTGGATGGTGCTGGAGCCTGTCCCAGCTCCCACAGGGCTGATCTCACTGATTTTCTTCATGTACCTGAAGGATACACGTCATTGTTCAGGAAATGGCTAAAAGCTCCGCCTCCAAAGTGGCTGTGTTGATGGTTTGAGTGGGACCGGTGCAGTCAGTGAGATTAATACTGTGGCTGATTAACATATCAGTAGAAAAATAGAATTTTCCTGCTTTATCCCAGTTAAACAGCAACGATTTTGCAGTAGTGTTAAAGCTGATCAGTTTAATAACTTCATCATTCCCTTTGCATCCACTGCTCTGTGTTCACCCGTGACTCCATAAAGAACCAACACCATCTCATTTTTGTTTCCTCTCTCCACCCTTTTCCCCGCAGCGACCCCACAGAGGGCTGCTTCAATTACCCAATGGTGGAGAAGTTCCTGATGACCAAGCGCTGCTCACGGAAGCTGCTGTTGTGCTACCTGCTGTGCCGCTTCCTGACTCTGCTCACTCTGCTGTGCGCCTGCTTCTACCTGGGTTGCTACCTCCGGCTGGCGTCCCCCAAGGACGAGTTCAACTGCACGCTGCGCGTCGGCCTGCTCAAATCTGACCCCGGCGTTCCCGACAAGGTGCAGTGTAAGCTCATCGCCGTGGGAGTCTTCTACTTGCTGAGGTATTACTCTGAGCTTTGCACTGAAGATGCATTCAAGGCACCAAAAATAATAATTAACCTTTTATTTGTGCTTTAAAAACATGTTTGCCACTAGTGCAAGATTAGATTTGAACTCCATCTGACAATAGTAAAAACCATCTGCAGACCGCAGATATCTGAGGGTTAGCACCAGGCAGCAGCAGCAGCCTTCTAGATACAAGCCAAATCTAAAGTTCCTCTAACGCCCCCTTGATTGACAAGCTTCCTGAAATCTGTCCACTGATTCAAATCGCTGCACCGGGCCAAACTGATCGTGCTTCTGTGATCAAAGAAAGAAGAAACAAAAGAATAGATGCATTTTGATTTTGTCTGAATTATGGCAGCGTTTTTCTCTGTGGCTCTGCCTCTCTGTAACCCCACCTCTCTGTGGCTCCGCCTCTCTGTGACCCCGCCTCTCTGTGACCCCGCCTCTCTGTGACCCCGCCTCTCTGTGACCCCATCTCTCTGTGACCCCATCTCTCTGTCTTTGACTCTTCCCAGCCTCGTGAACTTGATCGTCTTCGCCGCACTGATTCCAGTTGTGATCTACTCCAGCCTGCGTCCCCTCTTCTGCTATGGATACGCCCACTTCCTGGAAACCTACGAATCACTGCCCACAGTGAGCGTCCTGCCCAAACCCGGCAGCCAATGCGACGATCTCTTGCTCTACCTGCTCTTACTGGAGGAGAACATCAGTGAACTGAAATCCTACAAATACATGAAGGTGTGTTTCTGTTTTAATGCACCATGTGCATGTTCGTCCAGTTCATTTGGATGGGAAGTTTATGTTTAATCAAAAATGAGAAACTAGTGGCTAAAAAGAGATCTGTGGATCTGTGGAGGCTTTCCTGCTGCTAACAGCTGTTGGGAGAGAAATGGAGAACACAGCTGTGAACAGACCATAACAACAAACACTAGTTTCCTGTTATGTTTATTAGAAGATCGGAGAATCAAGGGAACAAAAGCACATGATTCCTCTCACGGTCCCACAGAAACATGAGTTTATGAAACCTCAGAAAGTTGATTCAGTTCATCTGGATGCTAAGAGGACGTCTTTCACCATCTTACAGTGCCATGATCACAGCACACGTGACCAGTGAGCAGTAATGATCATGACAATCCTGTGGCTCGTTGTTATGCAGTGGTGCTGGTTTCTATTGTTGTGCAGCTTTACTGTTTATTAGATTGTGCTGCAGTCAGCTGATGCTGAGATGATGAAACGTTTCTGCCCCTGAGAGCGATGTCCAGAACCTGCATCGAGAAAAGAGTGTTTCAATAAAGCTGTGTGTAATAATGTGAATAGAGTAATACACAGTGCGTTTACATAGATCTCTTTGCTGGTTCTCTTTTTCTGGCTGTAGGTGCTGGAGATGTTGAAGAGACGAGGAGAAAGCTTCGACCCCATGGGCCTGCTGCAGGATCTCTGCCCGGTGAAGATGGACAGCGTGGACGGGAAAAATCCCACCGCCGCTGCGGCGAAACGTGACGCCGAAGCAGCCGAGGACGGCTGCGAGCGTCCAGACCCGTCCAAAGAAAACAGCACCAAGATGGAGACGGAGCTGAAAGGTGCTTTAAATGTTCCTGTAACGAGCTGAGCGCAGCTCTCGTGATGGTGTGGATGCTAAAGTATTTTCTGACATCGAACTGAACTGGTATGAGCTGCATTCATGGAGGGAAGCTGGGAGTCAGAGGTGGAGGACTTTTAGCTCCAACCAGCAGAACCAGTTTCCTCAGCATACATGTGCTTTTCCAGAATACGAACAGGAAGCTTTGACTTTACGTGAGATGAATTTCAAGGCTTCAGGCTTGTTATTAAAGCAATTTTAAAACGACGTTTGGGTCAAATCTGAGAAACGTTCCCACCTTCAGTGAGACTGAAGCTCAGCATCACTGTCACAGCATGGAAAAGCCAAACGAATAAATGCCAGCGTGTTTAATCAGGTTTATGCAGACAGAGATCGTCTCTGTGGTTTGGTTACCTGTCCGTATGCTGAACTAAGCTAAGCTAACCCAGGTTAGAGATCTCAGGGTCCGTAAATAAAGGTGTTCTTTCAGTGAGAGACCGTGTTGTTTGTTTTCAGAGATCAAACCGCTGCTGAGAGAGAACAACGATGCAGCAGGAGGCAGATCCAGCGAGGGGGGCGCTCTCCGACAGAGACCGACGTGATCGGCCGCGATGGAGGCGCGATAAAAACGGGCGGTAGAGAGGAGCCATGAGGACGCTCCAGCTCATCTTATAGACTGATCACCTCAGTCCTTTTCTTAGAGGAGAGGATGGAGCTGTCTGTCTGTCTGTCTGTCTGTCTGTCTGTCTGTCTGTCTGTCTGTAGATCAGCAGGGTGCTGGATGTTGGTACTGATTTTCAGTTTCTCTGAATTTGTTGGGTTTTTTTGTGTTGTTTTTTTAATGAATGGTTCAAACACTACACTCCTGAAAACTTTACTCATTATTCTGACGCACAATCCACGATTTGATACGGAGCTCATGAAAGGTCACACTGTTGCCTCACAGTACCTTTAGGTTCCCTCTGATGCATGTGAACCGTTGTTGTTGTTATTGGTTGTATAAGCAGCTGCTGGTTGTGGTCAGAGCTGCAGCTGCATCGGGCTGCAGCTCTGACCACAACCAGCAGCTTCAGTTAGCTGACATATCAAAGGCAGTGCTGTGACAAAGCACAGTGATGCTTATGTCATCCAGATGCTGCTGTCAGAATGCTTACGGTTGCTTTAGACAGCTGCTAACAGCTGTTTCTGCATGCAGAACTTTATGAAAACATCTGTTTTATAAAAATGTAGGGACCCGGTTCCATCCCTGCTGCCTCCGTCCCCCTCATCATCTGCTCACCATCAGAATCCAGCAGCTTCTGCAGGCTCGTGTTGAGGCTTCATCCTGAGTGTTTTTGTTTGCATAAACAAAGCAGCAAATCAGAAGTTAAGCTGTAAAACACTAGCACCATGCCCTCCCTCTGAGCCTGAAACAGCCTTCAGGGACCTGTAAACACGTCCTGATGGTTTTATGGGCTCAGCCGTTAGTTTCAGGAGTTTAGTTTAATCATTGTGGTCTTTATTAAACTCAGAGAGGGTGATTAGCATGGGTATGCTGCTGTCAAATGAGCATTTTGTCCCTTGGCTTCACAGTCAGATCCACGCCTCGCCGGCCACGCCCCCTTTTCAAAGAGGCAACAGAGAAAAAGTTTCCACAGTGACCTCTCAGGGGCTCCGTATCGCACAGCGATGACACAAAGTTTATCTTACCTCAGGGTCTCGTTCATGAGTGAGGGAGCGCTGACAGGTGGGTGCAGTGGATGCTGTACCCGTCTGCTGTGGTGAGGAGAGCTGAGCGTGAAAGCGAAGCTGTAGATATGCTGGTTGATCCCTCATCATGACCCAAAGATCTCAGATACAAGCTGCAGAAATGAGCTTCCTCTGGATGGCGGCTGGGCTCTCCTTTAGAGACGGGGTGAGGAACTCGGCCATTCAGGAGGCTCAGAGGAGAGCTGCCCTGCTCCCCATGGAGCCCGCTGCGTTCAGTGTCCTGCATTCGCAGCACTGACACTAAAAACTGCTCTAAATTCAATATTGTGAAACTGCTGGTGTCGTTTTCATGTGGTTGTCCATCACATTTCAAGACAATGTTAGTGCTTTAAGATAAAACCAGGAATCATGAACCTGCAGTCTGATGTGATGGTGTGCGTTCAGGGGTTTAGCTCACCACATGGATTCCTGCTTAGGAACTGAATGCTGTTCTTATGTGTAGATGCGATTGAACTGTCCTTTGCATGTCAAACTACGAGAACTGGAGGTGCAGATGCATGAAGCTTTGCTCAATCTATTTATTTTTAAGGTACTACGTGTTTAAATGAGTGTCAGATGTTTGCAGGTTTTAGGTTTTGTCATTCTGCTAGAACTCATATCGATCTCTTAAATCTCAAAATAATGCAGTCATGTTTGCTGGGGCGTCTCAGGGATCAGTCATTTCACTGCGTGTGACCGTCGGCGCTGAGGTGCCCGTGGAGCTTTTTGCATGCACTGATGGAACTTGTTCTCTTTACTCCACATCAGTGACTCTGTGTTTTATGAGGTAGCTGAATTACTGGGATTTAGATGTTGTGCAATGTGTAAAGAGAAAGGTGATATTGTAAACGTTGTGTTGCTGGATTTGATGTGAAAGTTCATTAAATAAAACGTGTGCAGCAGTAAAAACAGAGCTCACTAAACTGTGTCTGATTGTTTATATCCCTCAGCTGATGGAGCTTTGCACTCTGAACCTCTACATTCACCACATTCAGCCCGATCTGATCTCAGGCCAGCCCAGTAAAACCCCAAAACATCACAGTTTATAAACATCTTTGCTTTTTTAAGTATGAAGAAGTACAATTGGATTCTAAAAAAGGTTCATCTGAGCCATGGAACAGATTTTCTAATAAACAAAGAGCAGATGATGAGCAGCAAACAGAACAGTGACAGTATAACCCCCCCAGCACCCCTGAGCCTACTGCAGCATAACTGAAGGAGGGTTCAGGGTCACCTGATCCAGCTCTAACTATAAGCTTTATCAAAAAGGAAAGTTTTAAGCCTGATCTTAAAGAAGGCGTATGTCTCCTCTGGGAGCTGGTTTCACAGAAGAGGAGCCTGAAAGCTGAAGAGTCCAAAAGTAATGATGCACCAACCCACTACCACACTGTCATTGCCTCAGTCCAAAAACTCTCCACTGCTGCTTCAGCCCGACTCACTCCCCCAGTCACTTCCAGCTCCCCGCAGGAGGAGGCGTGGTTTGGAATAATGGTGGAATCAACAGCTCCAGCTCACTGCCACTGCACACCCCTGCACAGCCCCAGCTCTCCAACACTGTGAGGCCCGTTCAGCCCCAGCTCTCCAACACTGTGAGGCCCGTTCAGCCCCAGCTCAAACCTGCCTGTCTGCCCATGTCTCCCGACGTTGCGCCTCCGCCTGTACCTGCCACAGTGAGAAAAACTGTTTCCCTGGTGCTCTTCATCAACCTGAACCAGCCTCCTTTGAGACTATGTGTTTAAGGCCACAACAACTTAAGCCTAAGCCAGCCCCTGAATGTTCTGGTTCTGATCCGGCCAGTGATGAGACTGTTTTTTGTTTTTGTGCCAGCAAGAAAGAAGACGGTTTTAGAGCCAGCGTGTTTGAAGACAGTTTGAGTTGCCACTTTCCGAGCCTGCCAAATTAGAGTCGGTCTCATCTGTGTCCAAGCTGGCCAAAAATAATACTGTGTGTCGTGTTCATGAGGCAGCGCACTTCAGGACTGCATCAGTGATGGGATAGTTACCTTGAAAAAGTAGTCCGACTACTGATTACTTCTTTAAAAAGTAACTTAGTTACTTTACTGATTACTTAATTTTAGAAGTAACTAAGTTAGATTAAAACTAACTTTATT
>JAVDPK010001518.1:0-42349 GCA_034780415.1 Cichlasoma orientale
ATCCATAATGATGGGAAAGAGTTGTTAAAGCTAAGTTAACAAGAGAGGTGATGATCAGTGAACAACAGTATGGTTTCATGCCGAGAAATAGCACTACAGATGTGATGTCTGCTTTGAGAGTGTTAATGGAGAAGTTTAGAAAAGGTCAGAAAGAGCTGCATTGTGTCTCTGTGTATCTAGAAAAAACATATGATGCCAAGAGAGGAACTCTGGTATTGCATGAGGAAGTCAGGAGTGGCAGAGAAGTATGTGAGGGTGGTGCAGGATATGTATGAGGACAGTGAGACAGTGGTGAGGTTTGAAGGAGGACAGATGGGCGTTGAAGGCAGGGTAGGATTACATCAGGGATTGGCTCTGAGCGCCTTTTTGTTTGCAGTGGTGATAGACAGGTTGACAGATGAGGTCAGGGAGGAGTCTCTGTGTTTGCATATGACACTATGATCTGTAGTGAGAGTAGGGAGCAGGTGGAAGAGCGTCTGCTATTGTCCACTAGATGTAGCTAAGGTGCAGTAATGTAACTGCCCAAACATTAAAGACTGTGGTCTTTGCAGTATGTAATAAAGTTAACAATAACCTGTCACCGTAAGAGCTGCATGTGATAAATTAACATTGTGATAACAAGAGATTAATGTCCAAGTCAAAATCTTGCACATTTGTACCAGTCAAAGTTCACTTTATGCAATCAGCTGTGCATGGAGACCTGATACACACCCTGAGAATACCTCAGCATTTCAAGTCATTTCATGCTGCTTGAACACCACTGGTCCTAAGCAGATGAGCTGATTTTACCGCTAATTTTTACAAAATGTCACAAAGTTTGAAAGACATCCTGGAGGAATGGAAAGTTCTGGAAGAAGAGTATGAGCAACTTGAGGTAAGAAACTGCCCATAATCAGTTTAGAGTTTCAGGACAGACTTGTTCGTAATGCTGAGGAAATGCAGAGGTCCATACTATAATCTGCCTATTCCAGAGAAAGTTGAAAATTTGAAATGTTCCTTGAAATTTTAATGTTTCTTTTGCTATTGTTATAACCCCATGTTATTAATGCCATCCAGGAGACACACCGAATGTATTTAAAGAAACTGGATGAACTCTCCAAACTGCAAAACCGCTGCTCTTCCTCTATTTCCCATCAGAGGAAAAGACTGAAGGAGATGTCCGACCTGGTGAAGACGTAAGTGTCAATTCACACCCAGAAATATGCACAGCCTGACAAATGCAGTCCACTGGGCCAACTTTCCACCAGGTTTTATGAATTAGACTCAGTAGTTCTGGCGCGACCTCACCGGTAAACAAATAAGCAGCAGCATGTTTGGTTGTAGCCTTGGCAGAGGAAAATACAATGATGTAAAGTTCTCTTGTGCTCTTATGTCACTCATCAGATCCAGCAAAGGGTCATCTGAAGAAGATGCTAAGATGTTGGATGAACTAAAAGAAAAAATCAAGACCCGACCAAATGCTTTCTTTGAAATGGAAGCTTTCCTCCCTAAGAAAAATGGGTAATGAATAACTCCCAAAATACAAGCTGATTTTCATTAGAGAAAAAAAAAATTAAATTAAGTTAAATAAGAAAAATAATGTGTTTGTTTGATGCTGCAGGCTTTACCTCAGTCTGGTTCTTGGCAATGTGAATGTCACTCTTCTCAACAAGCAGTCAAAGTAAGTAACAACCATCAAAACCAAAGCACTGAATATTAATATTTGACTTTTACATTTTTCCCTGTTGAGTTACTCGTATAGCCCCACTTTTATTTAGCCAGTCACAGCTTTAATATTCCGATAACCTCTTTAATTGCCATAGAAAACCAACTTTGTTTTCTTATCTCCTCAGCTGCTGAATTTCCTTCTTTTTCGCTCCTTGCGCTGGATATCAAACTGTGAATTTGCTGTATGTTTGGCAGATTTGCTTACAAAGACGAATATGAGAAGTTCAAGCTGTACCTCACAGTCATTCTGCTGCTGTTCTCCTTCATTTGCTGTTTCTTTGTGAGCTACAGGTACAGCATATTGTGATAATTAACAGCTGCATGCAGATGTGTGAGTTACAAACTGACTGTGCTGCTTGGCTTTAGATTTCTTGATGCCATCCTCAATTTTCTGCTGGTGTGGTACTATTGTACCCTAACTATCAGGGAGAGTATCCTCATCACCAACGGCTCCAGGTCAGCACCTCCCATCTCGATCATTTTTTTTTTCATTAATTATTACACCTTACTTATTAAATGTTTCATAATTGTGGTATGTGCGCCTGCATTACAGAATCAAAGGTTGGTGGGTTTTTCATCACTACATATCAGCTCTTTTGTCCGGTGTAATGCTGACATGGTGAGTAGAAGAGGTTTAAAAACCCCGAATAACACATTAAAAAAATATTTTACTTAAAACAAGTTTAAACTCTAAATCTTCATTCGCAAATGCCTTCCCTTTTAACACCCCAAGGCCGGAGGGAAACCTGTACCACACATTCAGGAACCAGTTCCTCGCCTACTCTCTGTACCAAAGTAAGGTCAAATTTCTTTCAGAGTTCCAACTTTTTTTTAAAAACAAACAAAAGCCTGATCTCTGTTTATTTCAGGTTTTGTTCAGTGTCTGCAGTGCTATTATCAGAGTGGATGTCTGTACAGACTGCGAGCCCTGGGAGAAAGACACAACATGGATCTGACTGTTGGTGAGACTCACTGTAGTAGGCCAAGGAATTTGATATTTACTAAAAATGCACCCACAGGCCTCCATGTTAAGCTTCTTGATGCCAATTTTCTAATCACATATTGAAGTAAAAAATAAAAAAAAAAACACCCATAAAACTCTTGTCTGCTTTCTTAGAGGGATTTCAGTCCTGGATGTGGAAAGGGCTGACATTTCTTTTACCGTTCCTGTTTTTTGGTCATGTGAGTACAGTCTGTGTGACACGGGCAAGTTTCTTCTTCTGGCTGCTTAGTTTGCATTAAAAAAAGACACTATGCTTTGTCATGGTTTAGATGGAATAGGCTCTGATAAGAATGCTGATGTCATGTAAAACCTAATATATTCATTGTATTTAGGTGATTGGAGACAGTGTTTAGGTTTTTAACGATCTGGATAACAGCTTAATCTTCAGCGTGCCTCTGTGTCTGCATACTGCAATCATTAACTATTGAAATAAAACAACCCTGAGGCTTCATGTTTTGTCTCATAGTTCTGGCAGCTCTTCAACGGGCTGTGCCTGTTCAGAATGGCTCAGCTCCCAGAGTGCAAAGAATGGCAGGTCAGCGGTCTCATACTTGTCACCTATTTTTGTTTCAATCTATGTATCATCCGGTCATCATTAGCACAAATTTCACGCTTAGATTATTATTATAATGCCCCTTTTGCTTACTCATGTTCTCTGGGTCTCCACGTCATACCAGGTTTCAGTGTGTGGGCTCTGCTTCCTTGTTCTCTTCGTGGGAAATTTCTTCACCACTCTCGCAGTCGTTCGTCAGAAACTCAAGAGCAGGAATCAGAAACCGAAGAGCCTGTGATCAAACAACGTGCTAAGACAACGTGTTCCTCTCTAAATGAAAGCATCACACTATTAAAATGGACTAAACTTATTACAAGTGTACTGGCGACAGTAGATATATAAAAATTGTTTAAAATGACCAATCAACTGCAGTTAAGCATTCAGTTATGATCCACATTACTTACACATTCAAAGACAAGCAGGTGCCGTAGTATATAATTGGCATCTTTGCATGTGTAATCACACGTATTTATTATGAATGCTACTTTGCCCTGTCAGGTGTCAACCTTTTTTTTTTGTATTCATAAAATAAACTATAACTTCACACAACTTTCACAGCCTGCATCTTTTACTTTTTTCCTCACTCCAAGCTTGACACAAACCCACAGACAGATTGCATTAAGTAACAACTTGGATTAGCTGCTTTTTCCTAAACACAATCAGGCGTCTGACTGAGAGAAATCCCTTTAATCACGAAACATATGTTGGTGTACAGTTATCACGCACTTTGATCATTTTGCACAGTGAAGATGTGTTCAATAGCACATTTCTCTGCATCCTCTCAAGTTACATCCAACATTCCTATGTTTCATTTAAATCCAGGTCCTGACTGTTAATCCTCGCTTGTTTTGGATAAATAAGCTTAAGCTATCTTCCCTTCATGGTTTTACTAAATTAGCATAATCACTGAATCCCTGATTTATTTACTTTTTTCTCCTGAAAGGACCTACATCAACTTTCCTCACCACAGGTTATATCCCTCTCTTACTGAAGCCAAAAGCATCATAGGAGTGAGAGGACAATGAATTCAACATCATTTCTTGTTTTTTTTTGGTAACCACCTGGGCTATGTATGAGTAAATTATCCAGGTATTGCAGTGAATTGCGTCAGTCTGTCAGTTACGAGTGGATTCCGAGATTAAATTAAATAATAAATGTGCAATTCTAGTATTTTTTTTATTTATTTTGGCACCAATACAGTATTTATAGCAGTACTTCTAAATGGTTAACTGATTATAAATCCAAACCATAATAAAAGACTTGTTTTTTTATTAGATCTGATGGTTTGGCCTAAACGTATTACTTGTGTAATACGGTAATCTCCAGCGCCACTTACCCTTGACTGCTCAATATTGCAACAGGGTGATTTGCAAAGTATGACTCAATAAAGAAAAAGTCTCAAGTCAGAAGAGAAAGATACATCTGGAACATCATAGGCTAAGAAGTGTTTTTATGGTCCATAGTAAACTGCCCCCCTCTTCTCCTTGGTCTTGTTGTGTATACCTTAATAAAAAGCTTTTGCTTAGAGGTCAAATGATACATCAGGCAAAGGTAATGAAAATCCTATTTGTTTGTTTTTAGAGACCACCCAGCCCTGCAGTCATGAGTAATCTGCTGCTGCCTCTCGTCTTGTACCGTCTATAATTTGTTATCTTCTCAACACCTCGTGTTTCCTCGTTTTTATATATAGTTAGTTCTGAATGTTCATATATTTGACAGATTACTTTTTTTAAAAAACAGTTGAATGGAATAGTAAAATGCAATGTAAAATTGCAAAGAATTTACAGATTTGAAAAAGCATTTTGTAAACATCAACTGAGTCTCCTCAGAATCTGCATTTCCAGATAATTTACCCAGCAGATCGAGTGACCGCTGCCAGTGATAAGCAAACCAGTGACTCCTCCAAAAGCTGGACAGCGAGATAAAAAAGTGTTTTACGTGTCAACAGTGATCATTTGGTAAAAGGCTGAACACACTACTATCCTCCTGTAAAATGCTTCATGCTTCTCTGCCTCTGCAGATTAAGAAATTTCTGTTAATGATCCTACAAGAGTGGTATATCAGGATTTGTTGGGCATCGTTTCTGCAGCATCAAATTTAGATCTGGCTCAACATCCTCATTGTTTAAACGCATTTAGCTGCTCTCAAAATTACAGTTTTGATTGACAGTAAAGTAAGTCTCAATATTTTCAATTGATAAGGAGACTTATTGCTAAGGTTGTGTTACTTTTTACTCAAATTTAACATTTTAAGCTTTAAATAGCAGCCTTTATCATATTTTCAGATGGAAATATGTGACATTTTTGTGGTTATTTTGCAGTAAAAATCCCAGATTTTTACTTTTTTTTTGATGACATATATGTATACTCAAAATACATGATTTTTCCAAACGTTTGTTGTTGCAGTAATATACCCTTAGAGCCCCAGGCTGTGATGCTTTAGAATGAGGGTATCTAATAGTATCCAATAACATAGTTTCTTAATGTAACTGTGCTTTGTGGTACCAGCTATTAAAGAGCATAGAGGTTGCAGGGAGGGCTCTGCATTTGCTTACTGTTTTTTCTTGGTCTTTCGTGACTGTTTATTTTTACATAAATTGTTCTACTCATAATTGAGTACTCTTGAATTACTTCTATTTTTTTTTTAATTGTGTGATTTTTACTTGTAATGTACCTCAGGGGGCTATCTGCCACGTCCTTGGCACTGTGAACATAAAGTTAAACTTGCGAGGTCACGTTTGATGAGATACATTGGAGTTTGCGCTGTTCATTGTATTACATAACCGTGACCCCTTGCCTGCTGCACCTCTGGTCTTATTTAATGGAGAAGATTAGATGTGCACGGACGAGTCTAAATTAAATAAATAAATAAATAAACGTAAGTGAGTTTTATTTTTCACCAGTCACTTTATGCTGAATCATTTCTTTAAAAAAAAAAAAAAAGCCACACACACACACGCACAAACACAACTTCCCCCAAAATAACATGACAAGGCTAAACGCTGCTGGCCTTCACAGTCCTAACTCCACACCCCCGCTTCCAGGACGGAGTTGGTTTGGTCCTATATGGCGTAAAGTTTCCGCCAACTGTGAGTCTGCCGTAAATTCAGCAGCAGAAGAAGAGTCCTGTTTGAGAGCCTCCCACATAGAGGAGAGATACAGAGAAGGTAAGATTCCGAGAAACCTGCTTTTATTTGCTTTTACATCCACTCGTGTTTTGTGGCAGCCTGTGGGGGCAAAACGTAAGCGCTAATGGACTCACACCGACACTAGAAACCTATAAGACAGTAAATATTGCGCTTTTTACGCCAAATATTAGCGCCAGACTGGTGACGACCCCAGTGTTACGCAAACTCAGGTCAAAAAATGTCGTCTTCACTGCACGAACATTTTAAAGTAGATTTTTATCAAATTTAAACACGTAACTTATTACGTTATTGTGTCTGCGTTCACTGGTGTTTTGTGTAATGTGTTTACAACTAGTGTCAAGCTCCAGGACCTAGTCGGAGCCGGTACCGCTTGTTGGCTACCATTTTATTATTTATTTTTGCCTTTTTAATTTAATATGTTTAAAAAAAAAAAAAAGAGAGAGAGAGGAAAACAGGGGGGTGGGAGGCATTGTGTCTCTTATAATGGAGCTCATTGACACTTATAACTAGTATAACCGGAGTGTAACGTGACATTACGTGTGGTGCTCCGGTCTGAACTGTCACACAGTCATCACGTTTTTCAGATTTAAACTCACAGTATTTGTTATAGGTATAAGAGCTGGACTGTAGGGATGAATCCTGGTAAACCGCTGTGGTTTCTCACGTTTCTGGTGGTGGTGACCATTTGTACCCCATCATTAAAAACTCACTTTATTTGGCTGGACTTTTAGACAAAAGTTGCGCATTATTTTGAAAATACAGCACTTGTTAGCCAACAGCGGAGGGTGGGTATGAGGTGGGATTAATCAGTTAATTTGAGTCAGTTAAGTCAATGATCTATTGGGGCAGAAGTGTTTGAAATAGGTGAGGATATTTAAAGTTAATGGTTACTTACAACCTTTTCAGACAATATAGTGTTACCCAGGTTTTTCTTCAACAGCTTCATTTTACCGGCATCTGTAAAAAAAAAAAAAAAAAAAAAAAGTCATATGCAGGTCACCAGAGAGTTACTGTGTAAAGAGGGCAGCTGTAATGATGCAATGTGGCTGTACTGAACTGGCAGGTTGTGGCTTGCAGATTTCTGCTCATCTGAACTACATGAACGAGTGATCTGAAGTGATTTATCACAGGAATGCAAAGACAATTAAAAAAAAAAAAGATGTCAATATTAGGCCATCTTCTTTTTATAAAGGAACTTTTTGGCTGACTGTTTTTTTTTTTATGTCCCTTCAAAGACCAGTTTGAGGGTTAAGACTTGGTTTCAGGGTAAGGTTTTGCCCTTTTTAGGTTAAGAGGCTTGGGTATGTATGTGTGCCCCTTCATTTACACACTGAGTGGAGCAGGCAGCAATCACTTTCAGGGAAGCGCTGGCAACAAAGGAAAAACATTTAATACTAAATATGAGAATGGCTCATCCAGATGTTAAACATCATTTTCCACACTGCACTTACTTGGCTCTCCAGCAATACACCGGCTAAGTTGTTGATGCGCGTGGAAGAAATGGAAGAGTGGACATTCAGACATTTCATGAATTATTAGTCATATTTGGTGAATTGTTACATGTCACAAAAAATATATATTTTCCTGTCTTTAGTGATTTTAAAAAATTGCCATAATTTTTCTGTGTTCAAGTGGCTCCATTGTGTATATGTTTACACACACGCACACACCTAAAAACTGAAAGTTCCTCTGTTCAAGCACAGGAGGAGACACAAATCCTTTGGGGGTTGCGTCAGGAAGGACATCCGGAATTTGAAAAACAAAACTGAAATCAAACATGTCGAGCTAACTGCTCTTTCAACTCCTTGTGACTCAGTGACTCAAGGATCAGATGAAAGTAGCTTTTTTTTTTTTTTTTTTTTTTTTTTTTTTTTTTTTTTTAAGTACAAATATTCTGGTTTGTACCTTTTGACAGCTTGAACTTTATGTAACTCTCTTTGAAGTTGAGAGAGGTGTGGGTTTGGTTCTCAGGTTCTGAGTTTTTTGATCCTCCCAGGAATTCACTAAGGAAAATAGTTTGTATGCCTATCTTATGTTGCTGAAGCGGTGACTGGGACTTTTAGCTTGGATACTGCTCGTGGAGCTTGTTTTTCCTGGATGGTCACAGACGCTCAGCTTGACTCATTAACAGCAACACTCCCTGTTTTGAATAAGTGATGGACTGACAGGTTTTAAAACAGTTTAATATTAAAACATTAAACCTACCTAAAATATGGAAAGCTTACAATGTTTATTTCTTTCAAAATATATCCATCTAATTGTATTATAATTTTTCCAGACCTAGATCTGAGATACACTTGCTTTAGCTTAATTTTTCTGGGAGATTTGGGCAACCCTGAACTTAAAGTAAATAAATGTAAAAAATAAAATAAAAATACCTGCCCAAAAGAAATCCTGCATTGGTCGGGCTGCAGATTTGAAAGAGTGCTGTTTTTGTGACAGTTTCAAACACTTTAAAGCTGTCATGTAGCTGTGTTAAGTTGGATGTTAAAAGCTGTGAGCTTTAGTCCTACGTTACTCCTGAAAATGTCTGACCTGAGATTAGATTAAATTACACACTCCTACACAATTTTAAAGATTTGTAAAATAAAGAAAAAATTTTACTGATTTTTTTTTTTTGTCATTACTGCACAGTATTTTCTGTTATGTTGGATTGCCATGTGACTTTAATCACTGTGACTCCTGTAACCACTGGGATAGGGACACAGCTACCTATGAAACAGTTTGCTTAATCAGTGACTCAGCAGTTTAGAATGCACGGCAGCACTTTGAGAGAGTGTCTGCATGGCTAGTTGTTCGGCCGTCTTAGGGGATCAAAGAAGCTTCATGTTATTGTTTTCAATCTTTGAACCAAACTGAAACCTGAGTGCTCAGAACATTAGGTCCTCTCGACCTCGGTGTGAAAAGAGCCCATGCTGTTGCCGCACGACAAGAAATTCCTCATGCACCAAAGGCAGGAGTTTACAATGCCACAGTATCCTGAGCCAAATGCAAACCCAATTGTCCACTAATGTGTGAACACAAGTTGTCATTGTGTGGTATAACATAGTTTAGTTGGAATTTAACATGCAGCATCTTTTAAAATGTGAAGATCAGATCAATGTCACAGATCAGATCTCCAAAAGATATGAAATGCATTCTCATGCCAGTGGCACTCCAAACTGTGGGACTGCAGCTAATATTTTGTCATTAAATCTGTGGTGTGTTGAACATTAATTGAGTAACACAGCCACAATCAGCAGCCAAAAATAAATAAATAACAATGGTTAAAAAAAAAAAAAGTTTAACTAAGCAGTCATATGCAGGAAATGTCAGTTATTTACTATGTTCTTTCCTTCCTCACGTAGAGGACCGACATGGCAGACGTGGACACTCAGACCACCCACACTGAGCCTGTGGTGGATGAAGAGGCTCCTCTCTTCAGCAACATGGACCTCTTGCTGTTCTCCATCATTGTCGGATTTTTCATTTATTGGTTCATGTCCCGCAAGAAGCCCGAGCCCATTCCCGAATTCAAAAAGATCGACACACCGTACGTATTTGTCAGCTATCAGGTTTCAAGTCAGACCTGAACACACTGAAATGAGAAAAATGAAGGCTGACATTAGGTTACAGAGTACTCTTAAATAGGAGTAGTGCAGGTAATTTAAAATAAACTAGTACCTGCTTAGTACTTTATTTTTCACATGCAGTCATAAACCTTATGTCCTCACATTTGTTGGCGTACTTTAATAGTACAGCTGGACAATCATGGGTGCAAAGTTTGCTTTCAGAATCTTAACTGCATCATATGTAGGTGGAGCATCGCTCAAAGCTGCTGCTCTTTGCAGCTGCATTTGTTTATCCAGGGGCCAGAACTAATAGCTTTTGCTAGAAAGCTCATCAGCTGGACTCATTTACTTTGACACACAGATGATTTGTGTTGCTGGATAAACCTTTGGTCCCTGAATTAATGATGTGTGCTGTGTGGGTAGAACCCAGGTTCTTATCGCCTTAACCTGGCAAAAATAATTTGGACTGGGTTACACAACTCTCTGATAAATTCTCCCCTTATCAAATAACTGCTTGTTTTCTACACATAAATATAAACATTTATGGATGGATGTGACTTTACAAACAGACGGTGAAAGTGAAGATGAAGGATACTGTGAGTTATAAGCTTTTTTTTTTTTTTTTTTTTAATCTTTTCAGGTTTGTGTTCATTAGGGTTGATCTGTGGTCCAATCCATTAGTGTAGTTCTGTTAGCTGCATTTGCAAACTTTTTTTTTTTTTTTTTTTTTTTTTTTAAGCTTAATTGCAAATAGTGCTCAAAGCTAGTTGACATGACAAAAAGATTCAACGATGATGCTTTGTCTTTCTTGTCATGTTTAATCAGAGACTTTAAGAAGCTAGAAGGATGCTGGTTCGGTTTAGCATTTTTTGATTAACTTGTAATGTGCGGTCAGTGCAGCAACACATTGAGCCTCATTTACTAATATGTGGATGGAAATGTTCTTCTCCTGCACAAAAAATGAATTTGTACACAAAATCACCATCAGAATTATGACATGTGTGCACCAGCCAATTTTGTTATTACTGCCGTACGTATGTTAGTAAATCCGACTCCTTCTAAATCAGCAGGCTCGTGGGCACTGCCTGCAATCCACTTACCATCTGCATACACCCACACCCCCATTTCTCTATATAAGGAAACACGTTTACCTGGAGGTGAAGTGGAAAGAGCAGTGACAATATAAGTGGGAAGCCTGCACCCTTAAGGCAAGAAAGAGGGAGAAAGTCTGACTGGAGAAACTTAAATAGGAGTGTCCAAAGAGGAAGCCAGAAAAGGGGCAACTTTCCAAAGTGTTTCTATTTAAATGTAAATAAATAAATAAAAAGCAATACTGAAATAATGGGGGGTGGTGAATATTGTTTCCCCTAAGACACTCACTCTAGGTCAAGTTAAAAAAAAAAAAAAAAAGATTGGGATCAATTCATTTTAATGAATGATAAGATAATTTAAGCTGGAATATGTTTAAATAAAGGCAAAATCCTACAACTTTTACATTTAGTATTTTGTTTTCTTTACATGCAGTGTTTTTATTTTATTTATTTTTTTACTGTAATTCTGGAGTATTTTGTGGCTTATGTTTTATGAAGTACAAACAAATTCAGTATTGACAAATCAGTGCTTTTTGTGTTTGACATTTGTACAGATGATTTATGTGTAGACATTGTTAGTAAATAAGGGTCACTGTGTTAAGTATTTCACTCCAGCTGTTTCCTCTCAGCTCCACATCTGTGTGAGGAGGAGACTGTAATTGTAAATGTTTGTAGCAGCCTTTTGGCTCACTTTCCTCACCCCAGATAATCTTAAATCAATAACATAAAATCGATTCGTTTTTCAGCTGCTCATTACAACTATTTTTATTACTGGACATTTCTTATAGTTGAGCTTCTGTCTTATTACATATTAAATTTGTTTTTCCTTCAGGCTCAGCCTCGGGACATTCAGTCCACAAGTTGAATGTGAAATCCTTGAAGAGTAGAGCAGCTGGAGGCTCTCTAGTAAATGTTTCACTACTTGTGACCTTTGTTTTCTCTCAGCCTCTCCTTTCACACAGTTTCTCTCTCCTCTTATAAACTCAACCAGCCTTTCTTTCTGGTTCCTCTTTCCTCGCTTATGTCAGTGCCTACGAGCCCTCCCTCCCTCCTCTGTTCACTCCAAGTACAAGTCTCTGTATAGCATGAGTGGGTGTTTCTCCTAAGTTGTGTTAGTCACAGGTAAAGCAATTTCTAACCACATCCAGCTGTTGGGGAGCGCTCATTCATATTCTGCAGACTGTTCCATTCAGTCCCACTGATGGAGTAATAGAGGCTTGGCTTCTCTGTGTACTGGCTACATTTTTATCCTTCTTCCACTTTTTTCACTTTTTTGTTGATGTTGGTGTGTGGGGATTTTTGTTTGTTTTTTTTGTTAGGAAAAAAGGAAAATAAAGCCAAGGGAAATGCTGCCCATGTGTGTTAAAGCAGTAGGTTAGTTAAAAAAGGGGAATGACCCCTGGAGAACATGTTTTGCTGAGGGCAGGCATAAAGAAAGAGACTTTGGGGCAGCACAACCTCAAAGCTGGTCTCCCCTCCCCTTAAAGGGGCAGTGATTACCTAACTGTTAAGAAGGGGGCGTAGTTTTCTGTCTTTCCTGTGCTTTTGTTTTTGGCTCTGAACCCATTTTGAAAGTTCCAAATGAAGCAGGCGAGCCAAGTTCCCTTTTGTGAGCCCTCTCCAAAGGTGGAAAGTTGAGGCTGAAGACAAGCAATCCTTTCTTTGTTCAGAGTTAGTCTTTTTTTTTTTTTTAAATCTTCCCCACTACCGCTCCCCCTCCTCTGTGTGTGCGTGTACTGCGTGTGGAGTTCCACCATTGGACTAGGAACATGTCACAAATGAAATAATTTTATGATAAATGAGGTTGCTATGGAAATGACCCCCCCTCCTCTACTTAGGTGGGGGTGGGGGATACTTTAAGAAAAAAATACCATTCACCCCCCCCCCCCCCCCAAACTCCTTTAGTGGTCCACTGAGGAGTTGCTCTGATAATCAGCCAAATTCTCATAATGGATCTTGTGGACTTTTTCCCTCCTAACACCTCTCAGGCCAGAGAGGAAAAGGGGCGGGGATGAGCAGGAAGGCATTTTCAGCCCCGATCATTTCAGTGTGTTTGCGTGAGTCAAAAATGTGGGTCTGCAGCTCGGCTGCATTTTATGGGAAAGTCAGTTTCCCACCATTGTGTTCTCAGCGGTTGCCAGACACTCTCAGGGCTTGTAAGCTGCTGCGCTCGTGTGTGTGTGTGTGTGTGTGTGTGTAGTTCTGTGGAGCAGACACTGCCTGTTTTAGAGAGCAGTACAGGAAGAAGCAGAGTTCAGACTGTGTTGGAGCCTCTTAAGGGGAAGTCATGCAGCTCTGCAAACCTGTAAATATCTCTTTGACTTTTTGAACTGGTATTACTTTTCCATCTCGTGCCTCCGGACAGTCCTGCTTTTGATTTTGAGCGTGGCGGCTCCTGTTGTTGCCTAGACAGTGGTGCTAGTGGCAGTGGTGAGCTACAGGGCTGCATGCCATGGGCTGCGTCTTCTCCCTGCCAGAGGACAGGAGAGATGCTGCTGAGAGGTCAGTGACATGTTTGATTTACTGCGTCAAAGCATGATATAGAATCTTTTTCTTTTTTTTTAATGCTACTTACATGAATGATGTAACATTTGCCACTGGCTGCCTGCTGATTAGACTGATAGCACAGACCACATTTGCAAGCAATTTGTAAGCACTGAAGTGGTGGCTTGTTTCCAGTGTAACCCCTGCACACAAAGCGTAGGCGCTTGTTTCGAGATGGTGAAATGAGCGCTATAAGAAACTATACAATGTTCCTGGAGGTTAGGTAAAACACAGATAAAGTCTGTTTGACTACAAGTACAATTTGATTGACTGTTCTGTTTCTTTTCTTTTTTCCCGTCCCCTTTATCACATTGGCCACTTGCTCATTTCTAGTCTTGTTTGATTTAGTTCCTTATACAAAGTTTGCATATGGACTCGTTTCCGTGTTACTGGCAGATTTAAATAAAAAGGAATGGAAATGCATTCATTGGTTGTAGCATCATAAGATCAAGGCTAAAAGGAAAGAGATAACTTCCTGGATTGGGTATTTATCTTAATTTTCATTTATACAACTAATTATTATACGCCATGTTTGAACTTTGTTTTTCACAGTGCTGAGTCACCCCTCATTTCTTTATATTTTGATTCCAAGCAGCAAGACTTTCTGTTTATTTATTTATTTATTTTTTAACGAGTGGTCTTGAGCAGTAGTTCTCCAGATTTTCTGAAGGTCTTTCAATGTTTTTCTTTGGACATTGGCAGCTTTTTCACTCATTTTCAAGTCCAGTCCTTGTACACTGACCTATGAATTAAAAAAAAAAAAAAAAAGAGGAAGGTGGGCAAGTGGAGGACAAAACAGGTGTAAGGCCTAAAAAAAACTACAGCAGATGATCAGTATTTAAAAGTCATGTCTTTAAGAAATGCTACAGATATTTGATACATTGTAACGTAACCAGGCGCTGCACTGACTTTGAACTCATGTAACCTTGCTGTTTTGTAATGAAATTGATTCAGAGAATAAACTCAATGAACCTGCTTTAAAAAAGAGAAAAATTTACATGTTCAACATTAAGCCCACACACCCTGCAGGGGTTAGTCTCACTGAGGTTAGACTGTTGGGTTTTTTTTTCCCCCTTTGGGAACAAAATGTGCTTTGGTAACCTGTCTTGCGTCATACAGCTTGTATCAAATCTGGCAAATATATTGTTACTCAGTGTTAATGGCTGTACTGGGTGCTCTTAATCCTGCTCCTAAATCATGGAAATCTAACAATGTGTTCATCTTGCATTAGTATTTATGCTTGTAGTCATGTGTGGTTTTTATTTATTTTTATTATTCCTTTATCAGTGCAGTCGTAGTTGCAGCTGTCCACTCAGGGCTTTGATGCTGGATGAAGCTGCACTTCCTTTCATTTTGCTGCCAGCTACCCTTTTTACCAAGTGTATTTGCATGTTTTTTTTTTAATATCTTTCAATCCATTAGCGGCTGACTTGGTAAATATGAACCTAGAGTTTAAATTATCATGAAATGTAACACGTACCTATTGCGTATCAACCACTTCCCAAATGAGGATTGTCTAATGTGTGCGTCTGTGCTTCTACACATGGTTTGTGTGAGTAATGCTTGTGTGATTGCTTAGTTTCCTTTCCTCCCACCGATTTAAGAATTGCGCTAACAGTGACTCGACAAATTGCCCAAGACTTGGGGCTAAAAGCTTCTTTTTATGCTCATAATTTAAAAACTGTATCAGCTTCCAGGAATTGCATCACTAAGCTGAAAAATGTGTGCTTGGGTATAATTAAAAAATCCCATCTTTAAAAAATAAAGAATGCAGGCTCCTCAGTAGAAAGTCTGCAACAGAAATCAGAATCCATTAATCCGGTGGAATGGAGCTGCACAACATAAAACACAACTCTCTTCACATAATAATAATGCATTAATCTTATATAGCACTTTTCAAGGCACTCAAAGACGCTTTACAATTTCATGCACACCTCAATCATACTTGGTGGTGGTAAGCTATTAATGTAGCCACAGCTGCCCTGGGGTAGTCTGACGGAAGCGTGGCTGCCAATTAGCGCCTACGGCCCCTCCGACCACCAACCACACAACGGCATTCACACTTTGGGCAAGTGTGGGTTAAGTGTCTTGCCCAGGGACACAATGACAGCATGCGCTCAGACGGGGACTCGACCCAGCGGCCCTCCGGTTGCAGGGTGAGCACCTACCCACTGCGCCACTGCCACCCATGGGCAATTATAATCTACCAACACACCTATTGAAAACTGTAAAATTGCCCATCTCTCCCTCTGACATGTCAGTGCTGTTGCTGCCCTACATCGTTGTCTTTGCATCAACCCCTCCACCACCTCAGCATCCACCTGTAGGCTCCAGGTGGATGCCTGGAGCCACCTGTAGGCTCCAGGTGGATGTTTACTCACCAGTTTCCATATGTAATATTTGCGTAGTGATGAGCTCAAAGCCTAGTGTGAGTGTATTCTGTTGTTTTAAATACTATGTCCACCTTTTTTTGTTGTGATGATAAATATGTTGTGAATGTTGACGATTCAGCTCAGCTTTACAGGATGTGTACAGCTGATAATTTAACTAAGGCTTTAAAGGAAAGAAGAATACTTCAACCTCTCCAGTGAAAAACCTGTAAACTTTACTGTGATGCCATTAACTGTTTAGAGGAAACACAAGTAATTTGAGTTCATGTGTGCTGTCAGTCCCCTATCTGCTGCTTGGCAGTGGTAGTCACTACTATATGTTCTTTAATCACATTTTAACACATTTATTCTTTTCATCTTTTTTCCAGGACACCCACCACGAGAGAGACGAGTTTTGTTGAGAAAATGAAGAAAACTGTAAGTAATGCTGCTTTAACATATTATTTTTGTAATAACACGTCAGTTTTTCCATGACTTTGACTGTATAGGTGAGTGAGATCCAGACTCAGTTAAATGGTATCGATGTTGTGGCTCTTCACCAGCTATTAATTATCTTTATGGCTCTTGCAGTGTAGATTTGTTGCCCTCTTGCTGAGCGGATGATGCGTACAATAAACTGTGATGGTCTCCCCGCTGATGTGACCACATTAAGCTCTTGATTTCCAAACACTGTTTTGAATTTTGTGGGACTGTTTTCAAGCCAGAACTGAGAAAAGACTTTGGGTTTGACTTATGTGGTTTTGCAGCGAATAGTTCAGATAGCATGGTGGTGGCAGGAATGATCTTTGGCCTCCACTGAGGTTTAACTTTGTCTTGAATGATCATAGCAGTTCTGATCTGTTGTGCTATAGATTTGATCTGTTGTGCACCAGCTTTGTGTTATAATGCATTTACATTATGTAGTGTAAATGATCAATATCTGTCAATGTGTGTGCAGGGAAAGAACATCATCGTGTTCTACGGATCTCAGACGGGCACGGCAGAGGAATTTGCTAACAGGCTGTCCAAAGACGCTCAGCGCTACGGCATGAAAGGAATGGTTGCTGATCCAGAGGAGTATAGCATGGTAATGGCTGCCAGTGAATGAAGATTTCAATGCATCACTGCATTTCTAAAGATTGAAGAAGTCTGCATTATTTTCTATGGCAAAATAATCTAAAAACCTCAATGGGCATAGTAATGCAGTTATTCATTGCTCGAGCATGACAGTTTGGTAATTTTGTAGTTTTTTGTAGTTTACAGTTTATGTTTACATATATCAGCTATTCCATTCACAATTGGATCTAATGGCTGCATGTTACAACACAGCAGAACCAGTGCTGGCGTACATATTAAACTTTGATTAATTCTTTTAGTTTAATATCTCCTGATTTTTGGTGTGTCTTGTTGCAGGGGGAACTTTCCCGTCTGTCTGAGATTAATAACTCACTCGCCACATTTTGCATGGCCACCTATGGTGAAGGAGACCCAACAGATAATGCACAGGATTTCTATGACTGGCTCCAGGAAAATGATAGTGAGGATCTCTCTGGACTAAACTACACTGTGAGTTTTTATGCTCAACTTATGTCAGTATAAAGTCTTTCAAATTAAAAGTGACTGTATAGGAATTGTTGTTGAAAGTGATTCAGAAAAAGCTGGATTTGTGCCCCTCCTGAACCAAACAAAAAGGGTCACTCTGTAAGTTTGCATGTCAGTGGTGCTGACATGCAGCAGCAAGCTTTAGCAACACGAGCTGCACTGGCCTGTGTGCGCGTCATGAAAGGGAGAGCTTTGTGCGTCATGCCGTGCATGTATCATTGTGCCATTGTTGGGGTTCAGTGGCCTAGTTTGAGCTTGATTATGTTAAATTAGGTTTAATTCTCCCTATACATTACTGTGCAAAAGTCTTGAGTCACTTGGCATGTCTTGGAATTTTATCCAGTTTGAGGAAAGTGGACAAGTGGAGTACAACCATCTACAGCAGTATCTGAAAGTCATGTCCTTAAGAAATTTGTGGGGGGGGGGGGGGGGGCTTCATTTTTCAGCATTCCCATGATCCCAAACACACTGCCAATGCAGGAAAAGCATACCTGGATAGAAAAACACACAATGGAAGATTCAGTCATCAGCCTTCCCAGAGCCCGGACCTTAACATTATTGAAGCAGTGTGGGATCATCTTGACAGAAAGGCAGACAACATCCAAAAAGAGCTTTGAATGTCCTTCTAGAACCCCGGAGAACTATTTCTGAAGAATACTTCAGAAATTGCAAGAAAGTTGCAGAAGAGTTTAGCTCGTTAGAATTGTTTAAACTCTGTTTTTGCCTTTATATACTGTACATCATTGAATGTTTGCACATTTCAATACATTACTGCACCTATTTCCATTTTCATTGCAAAATATTTAAAAAATGAAGGGTGACTCAAGACTTTTTTGCATAGTTTTTTTCTTTTTTTTCTTTCTTCGTCCTCAATTGAAAACCAGTCAGACATCTGCAGTGATCTCACAATCACAGTATTATTTAAAATTTATCATTTTCTTTACACTGAGCCAATGACATGTACCGATGACCATTCAATGTGTTCTGGTCTGTTTTCAGGTATTTGGTTTGGGCAACAAAACGTATGAACACTACAACGCAATGGGGAAATATGTGGACAAAAGGCTGGAGGAACTGGGAGCGACCCGCATCTTTGATCTTGGTTTGGGAGATGATGATGGCAAGTAAGTGACTGACTAATCCTGAGAGCCTAAAAAGAAGTGATCTCCAGTTTCTCTTGTGCAGAACAAATGTGGAACCATCATGTATTTTGTCAGTATGTTTGAAATCATTACATTTTTTGGGTTGCAGCACTTATTGTAGGTTGTAAGCAATCAAACCATTATTTTTATCTTTGTTTTATATCTGAAGAAACATTTTAAAGACTTTATCAACTTTTTCAAGCTAGCCCTGATGAAAGTGCCCTTTTTTCTTTTCTGTTTTTTTTTTTTTTTTTTTTTTTTTGTCTTTCAGTCTGGAAGAGGACTTCATTTCATGGAGAGAGCAGTTCTGGCCGGCCGTCTGTGAGCACTTTGGAGTGGAAGCCTCAGGAGATGAATCAAGGTGAATTCAGGGACAGTTAAATTTGTCATTTAATTATTTTGACTTTTGCTTTGAGACGTTTTTTTTTTTTTTAAATTAAAAACTTTCTCAATACACAGGATAACCTATTAATTTATTTTGATTCACTCTATATTAAATTGACATTTCTCCCATGTGTACACAGCTTGCTAAGTGTAGTCTGCTTTCTCGCTCAGCATTCGGCAGTACGAGCTGAAGGAGCACCCTGACATCAACATGAACAAAGTGTACACAGGAGAGATTGGTCGCCTGAAGAGTTTTGAGGTCCAGAAGCCGTGAGTATTGTAGCAGAGACTCGAATCACTGCCAGAACTCATTCATCACTGGAGTGGAGACTGCTCAGTAATTTCAGCTATGTTTGTGACAAACTCCAAAGGTTACCAAAGGTCAAAATGGGTAAAAGTAAACCTTTCTGCCCTCTAGTGGTCATTGAAAATGCCTTTTTTTTTTCTAAATAAAGTCTCAAACTTTTTACTTATAAATGGAGCTTGGTTTAAAAAAACAAAAACAAAAAACTTTATTTGCCCTTGTATGACAATGTGCCGTCCATGGTAACTGCATATGTATATTTAAGTGCTGCTCTTTTATTTGCAGACCTTACGATTCCAAAAACCCCTTCCTGGCTCCAGTGACTGTCAACCGCAAACTCAACAAAGCTGGTGACAGACATCTGATGCATTTGGAGCTAGACATTACAGGCTCCAAGATCAGGTGAGGCTGGATGGGATAATTGCTCAATAAACCCCTTCTTTTTTTCTTTCTTTCTTTTTTTTTTTTTAACATATATATATATATATATATCCTTGATGTCATGCAACAATATGCACAGCCCAGATGTATTTTCAGCTTTATGAAGGTCAAAGTCTGAATTTGTCACCTTCTCTAATTTCAGATACGAGTCGGGAGACCACGTTGCCGTTTTTCCCACAAACGACTCTGCGCTGGTGAACAAGTTGGGACAAATACTTGGGGTGGACCTTGATGTGGTTATCTCCCTTAACAACCTTGATGGTATGGCATTGACAAACCCATAGCACCTTGACTTTACCAGCTTGTCCCTCCAACAGTCTAATTAAATCTGCCCTTGATAGCTACACTTGCAGTGTCAGCTCATTTAATGCCTGGATGACATGGGTAATGTTATGTAATTGCAGCAATATAAATGCTGAAGTTGCCTGTTACTGCTGGTGATTAAAGCTGCTCACTATCAGTGACTGAAAGTTAAATGAAAATGTTACAAATGTGAAATTTTATCAGTTAGCACCTTCTTAAATTGGCTTATTCAGGACCAAAAACTGTTGTATTAATATATTGCACATCCAATAAAAGCAAAGACATGCCTATAACCACATTTTAATGCTATTTGACTGCCAGTGTGACAGAAAGATGGACTCATACACTCACTGAAAATGCTTGTTAAACTCTTTTTGTTACCCGTTGACCATTAAAAAGTATTTTTGTTTTCATGGTAGCTAAAACAATGTTTTCTTTCTATTTTGTGTTTCAGAGGAATCCAACAAGAAGCATCCGTTCCCCTGCCCCACCACATACCGCACAGCCCTAACTCACTACCTGGACATCACTCACCCTCCTCGCACCAACGTCCTCTATGAGCTGGCACAGTACGCCTCTGATCCCAAAGATCAGGAGAATATGCGCAAGATGGCCTCCTCCTCCCCCGAGGGCAAGGTCAGTGATGGGTGGTAAAGATTACTTGATGACGTGTTGGAGTAACTGCTATCTAGTTAATGTAGGACAAGCTGGATCACAAAGCTCATGTGTGCAAAGTGAACTATTCTCTGCTTATTTACAGGCTCTCTACCAGAACTGGGTGTTGGATGCCAGCAGAAACATCCTCGCTATCCTGGAGGATATGCCTTCTTTGAGGCCTCCTATTGACCACTTGTGTGAGCTGCTCCCTCGCCTCCAGGCTCGCTATTATTCCATCGCCTCCTCCTCTAAAGTAATTCCTTCTTTAAACTGCGGCGAAAATTAATTTGAACTTTTTGTTTTACTGTTCATAGCGGATGTTTGAATTGAATGAGATTTTTAGGAGTCAGCTGATAACTCTTCTGTTATGTAGGTTCACCCCAACAGCATCCACATCTGCGCCGTAGTGGTCGAGTACAAGACCAAGACTGACCGCATCAACAAGGGAGTTGCGACCAATTGGCTGAAAAACAAACTGATCACGGACAATGGCCACAAGTCCACCGTCCCCATGTACATCCGCAAGTCTCAGTTCCGCCTGCCCTTCAAAGCCACCAACCCAGTGATCATGGTCGGCCCTGGGACTGGAATTGCTCCTTTCATGGGCTTCATCCAGGAGAGAGGCTGGCTCAAACAGCAAGGTATTTAGAGAGACTGTGTGGTGAGTCAGAAGGTCAGAAAACAACAACAAACTGATGTCACAAGCAAAGAAAAATGTGAAAGACCTTCAAACATGTTTGTCATTTCTGTCCTTGTGTACTCACTAACATTTAAAGGCTGTGAAACTTGAGCGCGCGCACACACAAGGGAGAGCGATGCAGGGAACCATTTATAATCAGGATTTTTTTTTTTTTTTTTTTAACAATCACTAGTGCAAATTCTTGGTTATTTTCTGCCACTATCAGTGTACAGATGTTCATGCAGTGTGTTAAAAGAAACATTTTCTCAGTGTGCCTGGGTACCTCAGGAGCAGACGTAGACTAGTCATTTCCATTAACATAACCACAAGGAACCGATTCTTATTGGGTGGAAAAAAGATTCCAGTATGTCACAAGAGAATTTGCTTGTTAGTGAATCATTAAAGAATCATTTTTGTTTGGTGGCTGCCATCTCTGTACAGGAAAGGAGGTTGGGGAGACGGTGCTGTATTTCGGCTGCAGGTATAAGAACGAGGATTACATCTACCAGGAGGAGCTGGAGGACGCAGAGAGGAACGGAGTCTTGACAAAGCTTAATGTTGCCTTCTCCAGAGACCAGAACCATAAGGTAGAACTCTCTGTGAGACTGCTGTGACACAGATACAATGTGCACGATGTAAAATGACCTCAGCTGACTGGTTGGCAAGTGAATGTGCAGAAATAGCAGTATCCCACATGTTTAGTGACAGTAAAGTTACCACGAATCTTCCATTAGTGGTAAATCTCAGCTGCTGCTTTGGTAAAATAACTAACTAAAATGACAGAAAGTCAAACACTGATTAAACTAACAGAACTGCATGTTTGGTTTTGTAGCTGTTTGTAGAAAAATGTATTCTGTGCCGTGCACATGTGACCATTTTCTTTTTTTTTAAATAAAGGTGTACGTGCAGCATCTCCTGAAGAAAAATAAGGAGCATGTTTGGAAGTTGATTCACACAGACAACGCTCATATCTACATCTGCGGGTAATTAACACAGTCAAATCTGTGTGTGTGTGTGAGAGAGAGAGAGTCATTTGATATAAAAGAATTGGGAAGTCAAAACTGGAAGATGCTTTCAGCTGCTCCCTTCTTCACAAGGAGTTGCCACAGCAGGTAGCACAGAATTTTACATCGGACGTCCTTCCTGACATTTGTGTTTCCTCCCAGGATCAAATCAGGGATCCTTAACTTGTTAGGCAAATGTGTAAACCACTGCACTATGGAGCCAGTTAGGAATTCAACACTACATGGAAGGAGATCCTAAAATGACTCAGTGTAGGCCTGGAGTCTCTTTAGCAGTTTGGTGCCTTCTAGTGAAATAGTTAGTTATGAAATTAAAGAACTTCCTTCATATTTGAGGTAAATATTTCTCACTAGCAATCGGATTTCTGTTTTCGTTTTCGTTTCTTTTTTTTTATTTTAAATACACCCATCGAAAGACAGGACATATTATATGGGGTCCATTGAAGTGTCTGCTCAATAACTCGAGAACCGTTTGGCCTACATTTACCAACCGTCATGGGTAGATGGCTTATGACCAAAGCAAGGTTGGGATTGTATATGGGGACACTGGGGTCAAGGTCACATAATTTATTAAATCTTTGTTTTTCATGTGACAGTGAACAGGGTTAATACAGTGTGACGGGCATATTTTGCCCCACTAGGTGGTGCTCTCGTTTTTAATTAAATGTCAATTCTTCACTGTTTCAGGGATGCAAGGAACATGGCTAAAGACGTGCAGACGGCTTTCTGCGAGATCGCGGAAGAGTTGGGAAGCATGACACACACCCAGGCCGTAGACTACATCAAGAAACTGATGACCAAGGGACGCTACTCGCAAGATGTCTGGAGTTAAGGAGCCTCAAATCTGGCCTCACTTTGTGCAAATAAAGTGGTAGCTTTTAAGTTTTTATCATTTTACTTGGTCTGGACTGATTTTTATTTTGTTTATTTTTTTTAAACATGTAAAACTTATGTTCGTCACTCTGGTTCACCTTGACAGAAAATGAGGCAAACTCTACCTCAGCAGGTTTTACCTAAACCCATAAAGCAACTGCAGTGTGTATTTGCTCTTTGCCTTTGTTTGTGGACACGCAGCTTGTGTTTGCTGAAGTCCTCACGTGAGCTGTGGTTTCAGACCAATGCTTTCCAGGGAGCGTAAAGAATCTCTGGTTATAAATGAATCAACCTAGAAGCCCACCGGCTCTAAATTCTTAAATCATGACCGTTTATTTTAGATAACAAGATGGACATGCACAAAAGGCTCAATTTTTTTTTTTTTTTTTTTGGGGATATTTTCATTAACTTTAGATTTGAGGTGTAACACCACAGCAGATTATAATGCATCATATGTCTGTGTGAATACATGTGTGTTTGTCTTGCACTGTAAACGCAAAGGATGCAGACTTTTCTCTCTCAGCTAATCCAGTTGTGGTTTCCTAACAACGTTAAATATCTGAAATGTTTTTAAAAGTTTCTGTTTGGTGTAACAAACTGGCATTGTAGGTACAAATCTGTTTACCTTTGTATTTTGACAAGGGAGTTAGTCTTTTATGCAGAAGTTGCTTTTCATTTGAATGAACAATGGTAACACTGATGGGCACAAAAAAGGATGCAAAGGAGACGATCATATGCAGAAATCATGAGATTATGCCCCCCCCCCCCCCCCCATTATTAATACCTTGCCTTTGAACCTAGAGAATCTGTTTTTAACCTGTGATAATTTAAAGCATTTTATGTTAAATCTGGCCTCCCAGATGACTGTTGTTTATGTGATATGCATCTGAAAGCAGAGGATTGTTGGTTTATTGGGTGGCGGTTGCAAATCTAACATGAGAACCTACCTGTTTGACTTTATATGCGCTTTTCCTTTTGTCCGACCACATATGCACCACTACATGCAGAAGATGGCCAGACGTTTCCGAACATTTCATGTGTTTTCCAGCATCAGTCCGTTGGTGCTTGTCACTGAGCTTTTGGAGATGTATGGGAAGTTTGAGGTCAGCCAAGCAGTTAAAATGTAGTGCCTTTTTTTTTTTTTGGTAAATGATGCCTTATGTATGGAGTTGGTATTCAAGTCTGGATGCTTTGCTGTCTTTTTTTTTTTTTCTTTTTCTTTTCATGCTTACATTTTGATAGAAAGTCAAGTTCATCTGAGACACTTTACCCAGTGCTGTCACTTTTATCATTCCTTTTTATAATGTAATCATTTGATTATGTGGAGGCTTGCCATTTTTAATTAATAAAGACTGAATAATTTGTTGGGGTTTTTTTGGGCTGGGGGGAATAAATTGTCTATCAGCCAAGTATATTAATAAGTGTGTATTTTGATCTTGGACATTTTTGACCAATGTGATCCACGCTGTACAAACTAAATCCAGATACCAGAAGTAGCTGAGTTAATTGTTGGCATCAGAATGATTAGTGTTTATTCTTAAAGGTGCTGATAAAGCTTTTTGCTTCTGTAGTATAGGAGATAGAAGAAACATGATGGACAAAGCTAATTACTGGAAACATGTTCTTACACTACACAACTACTACAGAAGCAGAAAACAGTTTATCAGCATGCTGTGTGCAGTATTTTCAACAATAAATCATCTCTAGCAGAGATCCACCATGCAATACCGTCTGAAAGTATCTGATTGACAACAGCTTCATTTTTCAGTATGACAATGATCCCAAACATACTGCTAATGCATTTTTTAAGCAAAGTGGGATCTTAACAGAGAACAACAAAAGGCAGCCAACATCCAAAGAAGAGCTTTTAATGTCCTTCAAGAAGCCTGGAGAACTATTCCTGAAGACTAAAGAAAATACAAGAAAGCTGCCAAAGTTCATGCTGTGTTTAAGAATAAAGGTGGTCATACCAAATATTGACTTCCAGGCTAGTTAGAACTGTACAGAATCTGTTTTGCCTCGTATACTATATTTCCATGCATGTTTACACATTTCATAAATCACTGCACCTGTTTCCCATTTTCCTTGCATACTATAAAAGAAATGAAGGGTGACTCAAGACTTTTGCCCAGCACTGCATCTACATTAATAGAAAATCTGCATTTCTATGAGCTGGGTGCACATAAGCCTAATCAGACGTCACAGTGGAAAGGGCGCACTGCTTTTTGCGCTAGTTCATTAACAGCGTGCGCCGGCGGGGAGGGGGCGTGAGCGCGCTTTGAAGGCGGGCTCGGGAGCGGCCCGCCCCGCAGGCACGAGCTGCTGCATTTAGCGCTGATCCGCAGCGGCGTGTTTGGCTCTACGCTGTTGCGCACTTTCCAGTAGGGGTTTTAATCAGCCAAAAGAAGAATCACAAGCGACAGATTTCAACAGTTTTTAAAATAGATTTATATAAAAGAAGGACACACAATGGCCACTGGTGAGTGAAAACGTCCCTTTCGTGTGATCGGTGAGAAAGTAGGTCAGAGCTAATGTTAGCTGGGAACCGCGAGGCCAGCACGAGGGCTCCGTCTATGTCATGGAACCTAGGCTATTTATTTTCATTAATACATTAAAGTTATTTTGTGTGGTTGTGTAATTAGATGTTTTTCACATTGGGAATGTACTTCATGACGTTTTTATTTTCAGTTGCGCTTTAAAACATGAGCTGTTGCCCTTGTGGGCCTTGTCGATGTAGTTGCTAGCAAAAAAAAATGAGAGCGTCTTTGTTGTGGGGATGGTTGTTGGGTCGCTCGCTGAACTTGAAGTATTTCACGCTAATAATGTTACCCGGGCTGCTGCAGGGTAGTTAACTGTACTCGCACATGTGTACTTTTCCCCGGAAAGCTCACTGTGCCGAGGATAGCGGACATTATGAAAAGATTTTGTTTCGTTTTCAACATTTAGTCTAAGCCGGTGCTAAGGTGACCGCCATTTTCCCGGCTCGGCCTGGTTAGGGGCCTGTTGGGGTGTAGCTGGCCTACGGTAACCCTACCGGTACCTTTTAGGCCAGCTGCTTAGTCTATGCTTCACTGTTTAGCAAACACACTTAAACCCCTTTCTCTTTCAGATTCAGGCTACGGTGGCGCGCAAAGGTAATGCATAAACAAACTTTAGAGTACATACTCCTACTTGTCTGTAACTAAGTTCGATTTTTGCTTATTGAATGCATTTATACCCGGAAGTTAAATGTGTTTTTAACCGTGTGTCTGCAGCTATGGTTCATATGGAGGAGGCCAGCAAAGTGGCCAGGTAAGACCTCAATCGAGTGCAAGTATCATAACAGTTTTATCTGTATACATTTTCTTAAAACTTGCTTACCTTATGCATTTGACTGACAGGGATATGGACAAGGACAAGGAAATAGCGGGGGATCTTATGGAGGACAGAATTATAGTGGCTATGGACAGCAAGGTATGCAAACACAACGTAAACACCTTTTGTTAACCAATAGAGTCCACTTAAAAGCTGAATTATTGTACACATGCTTTTTCTATTTTTGTTTACCTGTATGTTGGTTCAATTTTTACTAATTTCATTGTGTGTTATGAGATACTGATTGTCAGATTTTAAAAAGCTCAGACTAGGTATTGCTATGCTAAATGAAAACTCTGAAGGAAATTGATTCATGGAGCCCTCCCAGTCAAAAGGGCTTGCACAAGTGGCTCCTCACACCTGTTGTCTTAAGTAGTTTGAATTTAGTTACTTTTGTAAGAGTATAGTAGTTATCTTTTGTTATAATTTTTTTTTAGGTGATCTATAATCTTTACTGAAACATACTCATAACGGTGAGGGTATTGCCAGAAAAGAGGTTGTTTGGTTAATTTTATGCTTCATTTGATGTGGCACACTAAACTCGTATCCGTAGTTTAGTGTTTAGTATTTTTTGTTTTCTTTAATGGGCAAAATCTGTGGCCCATAAGAGAAGAGGTCAGGATACTTTGGGCCTTGGGTTGTTTGTTTTTTTTTTAACTAAATTAATGTCATCTCTATATCTCCACAGACAATTATGGACAGTCACAGTCACAGCCACAGAGCTATAATAATTATGGACAAGACTCCTCTGGGTAAGTTTATGCTAATATCTCAGTACCAGAGACTTGCTATTTGGGTGGGGTGCTTTTCTGTGTAGCAGTGCTTTGGCTGACACCTCTTGTCTGTTCATGAATCGTTGAATAATAAAAGTATGCAAGAGTTTGTTGTTGTACTTTTTAATGAAATCCAAATTCAAAATTGTATTAAACCAAAATACTTGACAAGGAATCAGGTAAACCAGTTAGACTGACACAATTGTTTTTCTTCACTTGGTTGATAATTTTCTGTCTAAAATGAAAAAATTTGATAGATTCAGTGTATTAGTATCTTAACTGTCTTCACTTTTTTTTTGCTAAAAGGTATGGTGACAAGCCCGCTTATGGGCAGCAGGGATCTGGGTCTTATGGACAACAGGGCTCTTATGGTGGTCAGGGACAAGGAGGAGACAGTTATGGACAGGGCCAGGGCGGCAGCGGCAGTGGCAGTGGCAGTGGCAGTGGCGGATATGGCAGCCAGGGCGGCGGCGGTGGTGGCGGCGGCGGCGGCAGTGCATATGGTGGCCAAGGGCAAGGAGGTGGTAGCGGTGGATATGGAAGATGGAATGAAGGTATTTAAACTAGATCTTAAAGTCTCAAGTCTGTTCAGAATCAGCATGTGCTGATATCGAGTGACTCTTTTCACTAGGTGAAGGTGGTGGTCAGGGTGGGAGGTTTGGGCGTGACTACGGAGACCGTTCAGAAGGAGGGGGCTACAGAGGCCGAGGCCGTGGTGGCAGCGGTGGCTATGACCGTGGTGGTTATGACCGCAGTGGTGGCTTTGACCGTGGTGGATACGATCGCGGTGGAAGAGGTGGACCTCCTGGTATGGGGTAAGTTGCACAGTGCCACTGCCCCCAAGGTACCTCCTTTCACTGAAATATGAGAAATGACTTGTCTGTAAACACATCATCACTCATCAACTACAAACCATCCACATAGCTGGATTTTCACCACTCATCTGCTTTGTGCTCCAGATCCTCAAACGCTGGTAATTTTTAATTTTTATTTTTTTAAACCTGACTGATCAAGTGTTGACACAGGCAATATAGGTATTATTCCCCAGACATCTGCTCCAGGTGCCCTGAGCCTTGGTCACAATGTTTTGGTTTGTTTTGTTTTTTAATCCTCATAAGAGACATGCTGGTGATTTAAAAAAAAAAAAAAAAAAAAAAAATCCACTGTTGAGAGTACAAGTCACACAATCTTAAGTTTTGGTTAATTGGACAGTAGTTGCTTGACTTATTGGAGATCCACTCGCTATCAGTGGGATCTTAATGTAAAAAGAAATGGACTTAACATGTGCCCAAATAGGATCTGATTGTGAAACTGTAATAACCAGCCATTGGGACATGTTTTGTCTATTTTCAACAGTATTTGGAAAGTTTTATGTCAACCAGAAGAGGTCCTTGTGGCGTTTTCAGAGACTTTCATTCAATGAAATATTGACCTTTTTAAAAATGCTCTTAAGTAAAATTTAAATAGCACTATTCCTTAAAGCATCCAAGACTAGTTTCTTACACAAAATGGATTACTTTTTAAAAACAGCTGTCCCTTTTTAACAGGAGAAGAGAAGAATAATGTTCTGTATTTTTGACGCCTGACTTGTATACAAAGTACCACATAGAACCGGTCTGGCATGTCTTTATTGCTTTCTAAGTTGCATCTTTTCATCCTTTGAAATCCCTCGTTATTTTAGAGCTTTCTGTCTCAGTTAAATTTCCAGCAGCCACACTTTTTGAGATGCCAGAAGTTCAGAAACTCAGTTTTGGTATGTTATCTTAGAATGACCACATAATATATTGTGAACAGTGGAAACTCCTGTGAGGTGATGCACTTAGACCTGGAGCCACATCTTCAGCTGCTTCACATTCAACAGGTTTCATTCAAGTGTTGTATATTTGACAATGGCGAACATGTATGTTGTGTTAACATGGATCTACATTTTATACTACAGGTGATTGAACTAAAACATGGACCTCAGTAAAAGGATCACATAAATGCACTCAGTGAAGATTGCTCATTGGTTGCCGCACCCCTTAACATCAATTTGGCCTCTCATTTAAAAAAAAAAAAAAACAAGCTGTTTTTTCAGCTGTTGGTATCCAATCTGGTCATGTCAAAAGTACCAAATTATTTGTAAATGGTGCCCAAGTGACGTGATAACTACCTTCACTCGTCTGCCTGATTGTTCAGTCAGAGCTGCCCGGTCGTCTGTTTATTGATCTCTAATGTCAAAGACTAACGCATTCATCGTGTGAGACATTTCCACCGTAGTCGCACACCCTGGCAGGAGTGCATACTGGTGGGGATGTAGGGGAGCTTTGAGCTCTCAGTTGGGACAAAGGAAAAGCCATCATATCTCCAATTTTTCCTCTGCAGAGGTGGTGACCGTGGTGGCTACAAAAATTACGGTGGTAAGTGACGAGCATCAGAACTGTGTCGGTGGGGGAGGAAAGAATTTGAGTTAGCAAAAAGAACGGGGGGTTTAAAAAAAAAAAAAAAAAAAAAAAAACTTCAGTGAATGCCACCATTTCCATGTCCTGATCCCAAGGGTACTCCACCTATTGCTATTTGTCATAATGGTAAAGAACATGGAGCTTGAGTTGTAAAATAATGGTAATAATGGTTGCATGAAGACAAGAGCTGATTGTAAATGACAAAGGTGTTCCCAGGACGAAGAAGGAAAACTTTCTAAAACTGGAGACATTTTGGTGGTTTTCATTTCTGGTGTAAGTTCAAAAAAGAGAGGGAAAAAACAGAACAGTTCTGTTCTTGTTGAGTGGTGTTGGTATGTGACGCAATGGTATGAAAAACACCCACCAGAAAGCTGTTAAACATGGTATTTGGTTAATTTTCTTTGTATCATTATTCAACGCTAGGGATGAAGTTAATACTTAATTATGTGAAAACTCACCAGTTGAGTTGAGGAATCCTTGTTCATGTTTTCCCCTTCCATCCTCTCTTCCTGTTTTACAGGATCTCGAGACTACGGCTCAAGGGATGAACCAGGTGAGACTTAATCCACATAACCATTGTTCCGATCGGTGAGCTCCAGTGACTCCTTTTTCCAAAGACTTCCCTGATGTTTTCTGTCCCCCGATCTCATTCACAGCTACAGAGCAGGACAACTCTGACAACAACACCATTTTTGTACAGGGACTTGGAGAAGATGCCACAGTGAAGGAAGTTGGAGACTTCTTTAAGCAGATTGGCATCATTAAGGTACTGAGTTTGATCCACTGCCTTTTCATGCTGATTTCCTTTTATTTGATTGCATTTATTACACTAGATCTGTCTGCAAAGTCCTCCTGCAAAATCAAGAGTTGAGCAACCAAAATTCGGACGTGGGTACATCTTAGGTCCCTGAAACATTGTATCTATAATGGATATTATGTCATCATGCTACCTATCAACCAGCTAAACTGGCCCATTTTTAGCATTTATGCTCCTGAAACACCTTATTTCATTTTAATTTCATGAGAGGCATTTAATTTATATCCACAAAACTTGAATTATAGGTGATGCCATCATGTTGCCTGGCAACTACATAACAGAGTGAAATGGCATTTGTAGAGCAGTAGCCCACAAAAATGGGCTAATAAGAGCTTATATAAATAGATGAAAGATACACATTGCCCCTATTTATTTTTGTGTGGTTAAGTTTCAGTTGTGCGTGTACTGGTGCAGCACTGGCCTTGGGTGTTTTTAAATGCAAAAACGAGAACTGATCATCTGTGTTTTCTGTATTTTTAGGTGAATAAGAAGACTGGCCAGCCAATGATCAACATCTACTCTGACAAGGCCACTGGGCGACCAAAGGGTGAAGCTACAGTGTCCTTTGATGACCCTCCGTCCGCCAAAGCCGCTATTGAATGGTTTGATGGTAAGAGCGCTGGCATATACTCTTATTTCCTGACATAGTTCAGCTTTACTTTTTTTCCCACTGGGCTCTTGTCTTTTTAATTTCAGGAAAGGATTTCAATGGCAAACCCATCAAAGTGTCATTCGCCACCCGCAGAGCTGAGTTCACACAGAGGGGAGGTGGCAGAGGGGGACGAGGAGGTGGGTGGTGCTCAGGCTTTTCCATGGGTTCAGATTATTGAAAAAATATGCAGTCAGTAAATTGAGGTACCTGCGCTGATGATCTTTCTTTGTTGGTAGGTTTCAGAGGTCGTGGTGGTGGTGGTGGTGGTGGAGGAGGACCCAACTTTGACATTAAGGGAGGAGACTGGCCTTGTCCCAACAGGTTAGGATTTAAGTCATTTATTTAAAAAAATAAAACACAACAGAAGGCAACAATCTGGCTCTGTTGCATTTATAAATGTTGCTCTGATTTCCTTTTCTCAGCTCTTGTGGCAACATGAATTTTGCCCGGCGGCAGGAGTGTAACAAGTGTGGCGCACCCAAACCAGGAGATGCAGGATTTGGAGGTGGAGGTGAGCACTTTAAACTTGATTTGATGCTTGACTTTTAAATCTCTGTATTTCCTGTCATCTATCTATCAATATTGAATGAAATAAACGTCATGTATAAAATATACAGTTCTACACAGTACTGTTAAGCAATTATTTACTGTAAAAATCTTTTTGTAAATATTAACTAAGCTCAGCGCTTTCTGACCTGCCTTTGAGCAGCTGACACGGGTTCTTTGGATCCACTCTTGTATTAAAAATGTAATTCATTTGCACAAACTGATACAACTCAGTGGCCTACTTGTTTTGAATGGGCCTAAACATGCTAAAGGTTTTGTTTTTGTTTCTCCACTTCATAATTAAGTTTTGTTAAGTAAATAATGGGTAAACAGCTTAGGGTAATTTTACCTCAATTTTATAAGTGCAACAAACACATTTTTATTGTAATGAAAATGCAAAGTTTAATAGAAATAATAGTTCCACTGTAGAGTTGTTACATGGGGTGAAATATTTAAATTGACTTGATAGTAATGCTCATAGGCCAGGCTGTTTAGTGTTTTTTTTTTTTTTTTTTTTTTTTTTAAATAAATAACTTGTGATGTTTGCCTCTGTTGACATCATTGTTGTGATGTGTTTGCAGATCGTGGTGGCAGAGGAGGTTATGGCGGCGACAGAGGCGGTGGCTTTAGAGGGCGTGGAAGTTTCCGCGGGGGTGACCGTGGAGGTTTCGGAGGTGGCGGCGGTGGTGGAGGAGGATTCGGCGGAGGTGGCTACAAAATGGGAGGAAGGTCAGTTGAAGATAGACTCTTAGACACTAGTTTGATTGTAAGACCAGAAGAGGGCGTAGTTGGCTCAGAAATGGCCAATAATACTAGTAATAGTCTTTTCAGTACTTTTTTACTTAAGTATGATCTTTAAGGACATTTAACTGCATTGTGGTTTTTAACAAGATGTGAATTAAATTACACAATGTGAGGAGCCCTGAAGTGTTTCAGTTGTCTAAATATTCATTTTTGCCTTTTATGGCAAATTTTGTATTTATTGCTCTGCTCTGAAGGTGACATGCTGTTAATGGAAGTCTGCTTTATTGAACACAAGTTGCGTTGCCCATTTAAAATGTGAAGGGCTGTGCGACTGAGAGGTTGACATCATGGCTCACCTTCATTTGTCAGCTGATTATGGTTTTCAGTTCAATGACAAAAGCTGAGTGGGTCTCTTTAAAATGCAGCCTGTGTAACAGACATCTTTGTCTTCTTTCCTCAGAGGTGACCGCAGGGACGACAGGCGAGACCGGCCGTACTGAGCACTCGGATGAAGAAAACCATTCCAGCCCTTAAGTTTGCTGTGGAGGGAGGATTTAGTTTGGGGGAGGACTTAACTCTTGGAGGGGGAAGAGGGTTTAGATCAGATGTGATTTGTCTACTGTAGCTGGTGCATCCTTAGTATTACTGTCCACCTGTGAGTGAGGGATGTGTTGGGCTGATTGGCACTGTAGGCATGTGATCAGATTTTTTTTTTTTTCTCATTTCTTTGTACATCCTTTTTAATTTTCTGTCAGATTCTAGTTGCTGATGTTCTGTGAGGTAGACTTCATACCATTGTTTTGTATAAACAGAATAAAATGTTTTACTTGGCTTTTTTTTTTTCTCCAAATTATATTAAACTGTGATCTTTTCTCTGTGCTTTGAGTTTATTACCCATATTTCTGCAACACTAAAGACAAACTACACATGATCTAGATCTTCAAATGGTTGTGTGCATCAGGAAAACACTGCCATGCCCTGCAGTAAAAGGGCAGACAGGGGGCGGTGCTGTCCCTCCTCCAACTCCTGCTCAAATACTCCGCTCTGAATAAGCTCCGTCAGTCCTCACGGTGATGGAGATGTGGGAGCCGCTGGATGTGCTCAAATAGTAAATTTAACTATGGAGGCTGTACTTAGAGCGGTGTGCTGATTGTGGTCCTCCCGCAATGAGGCGCCGAACTCCGGGCCGGTGCGAGGGTGAACGGGGCGTGAAGAGGCTCTGGATCCTGGCTGTGACGGCGCTCATCACCGCTCAGACTGCCGCCGGATCACCGCTGCTCCTGGACCCGGAGGTACTCCTGTCAGACTCTTTTCAAAGCGACTGAAGGACCCCGGTTACAAACTATTAATCCTCAGGCGAGTTAAAGTGACCCACATTGAAAACTGGGCCAGGAGCGCTGCGAGGTTCTAACAGGGAAATGCTTATTTCCTCCTACATTGTTTTATCGTCTTTACACCGAAACTTTGACAAACATTAAATACAATGGAGACAACGTTAAAATAGGCGTTTAAGAGCTCACGGCAGTGCTCGGATAAGACGATTTTAAAGTTGTTTGAGATGGTGAGGCGCACGTCTGTTTAAATGGCTTTCCACAAACAAATGGATATTTTATTTATAACCCATAAAACAAAATATTCCCTCATGGCTGCAATACATTTAAAAAATGCGTAAACTTAGTTTTCAGCAACGTGAATGATCACAGCTTGAGGTTATTTCAGTTAATGTGGGGAAAAAAAAGACTAGTTTTGAAACGAAAACGAGTTTGGTATTTGGAAAGCTAAATAAAATATAGAGGAAATCGCTTTAGCTTTAGAATTAAGTTGGTAAAAATTTATACCAACTTCTCTCATGAGGCTTTGGATTTCTGCAAGATTGTGAGTCCACTACTGATTTTCCTTAATCTCGCACATTGACAGATGCCCTCCATACAATAACACTTAAAAAGACTGAAACTGATAAAAATGAGCAAACCCACGCTAGAAAATTAACTGAAACTAAAGAGACTTAAAAACAAATCACAAATATCAAAACTATAATAACTTTGCAACTTGACCTTGAATATAGATTTAAAGCATTAAAACCCATTCAAATACAAAAGCCTATATTCACTCGGGTAAAGTTACATGTACTGTAATATAGTGATACTGCATATAGTGGCAGACAAGGAGATCAAACCCATTCATAAAGAAAGAAAAACCACATTTCTCAGGGTTTTGCCTGATTGTGGTTCAGACTGCACCGGTCTATTCTGACAGCTCTCTTTGCTGGCTGTCCAAAGACTACACACTTTCTTCATCGAGTTTCCTCAGCTCCACTTTCATTCTTACATAAAACAAAGCCCTGTGGCATTTTCAGCATCTCTAATGGGACAAAAGATCATCTCTTTTTGTTGTTGTTTCACATTCCTGTTGCCGAAGCACATCTGTCATCGCCTCAGTTTTAATTTCTGGCCCATCACATCTGTAATCACACTCTGAGCTGTGCCTTGCTGTTGTCTGAACACGAAGGAGCTGTAATATTAAACTATGAGGCAGCCTCACCGAATAATGCAACACCTGTTGGCGTGTTCCCCGTGGGTTCATGTTAAAAGCACTTTATGGGTATAACCACCGGAGCTTTTCGGGACTTGCGTGTTTACATGGAATTCTTGCAAAATTACGAGTTTCAGGGGCACCCCAGGGGCTTCTTTGTCTTATGGGTGGTCTGTGTACTCACACACATATAAATGGTAAAGTAATGCAGGTAATCCACTACCGCTATGCATCGTATCAGGAGAATGGGAAAGTCCAAGGAACTCAGTGAAGATCTAAGGAGGAGAAATGTCGACTTTCACATGTTTATGGTGTTTTTTTTAAGCTCACAGAGAGGCGTGAACACTTATTACGCTATGTTCTTATTGAAAATACTGTGTCACTGTGACAACATTAGTTTGTAAAAGCAACACTATTTTTATTCTGGAGCTTTTTGTGGTGTTTATGTGTTTATTCGGAGCATTTCGAACACAGCATTAACAGATGTGACTTCTGCTGCAGGATTTTCTGGAAAAGTATGGCTACCTCCATCACGATCACCACATCCACAATGCAGTTGAGATGCAGTCTGCTGTCCGGTAGGTGGATTTGCACACATTTCTACTTCTCGCCCTTGTGAGTCTGCTGTTACAGTCCAGTGTGCTCATCATAGGGAGGGTTGAGCTCGGTGTGGTGCAGGCCTCAGGGCTGAACATCAGTGCGGGGCAGTAAAACACACCCTCACCTCTGCACTGGGAAACCTCTCCTGAACCATCCAGGAATTTCAAGAACCTCGCCCTCTGGCCCGTCTGCTCGCTGTACTGTGATGGGAGCTGATTGAAACCCTTTTCTTGTACATAAAGCTTGCACTGAAGGGTGTGTCAGTAAACTCCGTGCAAGCTTTATGTGTCAAAATGCCCGTCTTTACTCGATTGTTTTGCAGATTCTAGTATATAAATAAAGAACTTAAAGACTGCATTTTTGATGTTATCAGCCTCCACATCTATTCCTCTGTCCATTCAACTTCTTTTGGCTTTATAAACCTACTACCACTGAGATGGCAAATGATGCAGATGCACTTTTGAGTCACATGCATCTGTGGTCAGCACCCATTATGGCCATTTTGCATTTCCTAACTTGCCTGAATCCAGCAGCACTCTAAATCTCTGCACAGGAAAGCTCTAATACATTTCACAGTTCTGCTGATTCACATACTGGAGTGACTGTGAACCATTCCTCTTTCTCTCTGCAGTGAATTCCAGTGGTTGTCCCGTCTGCCCATCACAGGCGAACTTGACAGTGCCACCCTGCAGCGGATGGCGGAGCCCCGCTGCGGGGTGTCGGACGAGGGCAGCCAGCAGATCTGGAATCAGAGAGTAAATTTCATCTTTACCGGACAGAGACCACTGCTGCAGCGTAGGAGACGCTCCGCTGCAGAAGGTATTGTGTCGTTCGTGTGCATCTATGTGCAAAAGTGGGCCTGACTGATTCTCTGCATGAGAGCTGGGATTTCATTCACTGCCTTTTATGTAGAGGCTTTGTTTGCCCTATTGTGGTCTAAAAGAACCAGCAGTTAACTGGGAGGGTCCACCATCATAAAGTAAAGCACTAAATCGAGTGGAGGGTTGTAATTAAAGCTGGTGGAGTGTCTGATGGTGCCCACGTCAGCTCGGACGATTCTTTGTTTCTGCAGCAATTGCATGGCTTCACGCATCTTTCACATCATGTTTACTGGGTAAAAAAACCCTCAATTTCAGTTTTCACAAAGCGTGCTTTTGTCTTTAGTTACGTGCTTCTCTCTGTGATGAGATGGTCAAAATTTCTGCCTAAACACACTTAAAAACACATTGCAGTGTGAGCAGTCTTTAGACCAAAGGGTTTAGAGTGGTTCAGAGGACAGCTGCTGTTTCTTTCTTTCTCTCGCTTTCTTTTTTTTACAGATTTCATGAAGTAATTGAACAGTTGAGGTCCCTTCTCCTAGCGTCCAGTGCTTTATGTTGTTAGGACATCTTTGATGGAAACGTGAAGACATCAAACAGAGCGAAATGACAAAACTGTGCTGAATGTTTCTGCAGCCGCTTTCAGTCCAGGTTGATGACCCACGTGTCTGTGGAAAAGCTGTGCATGTATTTCTATTACATTAGATTAGGATGGATTTTGTTTCTCTTTATTTAGACCGACCAGCTGAAATTGCTCTCGCAGGAGCCGCTGCCGCTTAAAACCACTCAACAGGTTTTGAGAAGACCTGAAAATGTCCTTTCATACGTCTCCGTTTCTTTTGTTCTCGCCGTCTCTCCTCGGTGCTGCCATTTGTCACATCTCCTTTGTGAATGAACAGCGGGCTGGTGACAGCACCGGGAGCTACAGTAATGTTTTCCACTCCCTCTCTCTCTGCTTGTGCCTCCAGCCCCATGATGTGCGAAGCCTCTGCATTCCTCACTGTCACTGACGAGGTTGGCTAATGTTCGGGGAATGCAGCGGTGGCTGATGTTTGCCGCTGCCTCTTCGTGTCAGTACCTGACGTGTTCCCTCTGGTAAACACATCCATAACTGATTGACTGGATTATGTTGTTTGCCGAACTGGCTACCTATCTTTATGGGCAGATATGAGTGGATATCTCGCTGAGTGACAGACTGTTTGTATGGATCTAAGCCTGCTCTTATAACAACCCAGACTTGACTCATATGACAGGCGGCAGTGTTATTACACAGGTGGCAGATACTTTTACACCCTCAGGTCAAACCTCTTACTGCTCTGGCTTCATATATCCATTCATGTATTTAAACAGTAATAGCTTAATTGTAAGTAATAGTGTTGCGCTGTTGTGCTGCCACCGACTCAAACATCATCCCGCTTTACGGACAGAAACAGCAGATATGTTTCTGCTTGTAGCTTGGAGCGTGTTTGCTCAGGGAGTTCTGTGTTTGGCTCAGACATTTGGTCTAATAGATTCCTGTGAAAACATGCATGTGGTAGAATTGAGGCCTCAGGTATGTACAGCGTTGGCTGTCAGTTGTTCCACTTTGGTACAGAGTGTAATATCTCATCACGCACTCAACAGGTGGCGAAGAAATACTGTACAGACGTCTGTGGTCGTGAGAATGAAGAATTTGGAATAAAATGAAATTTGGTCCGCACGTTTATGCTCCCCTCGGGATGAATTGTCATTTCATACACCATAAAATTTCCTTTATTATCAGCCAGGAGTGGAATCACCATTATCAAACCCAGTATCAATATGTTTTATCATTTAAAAAGCAGATAATGTAACCATGAGAGCCACGCGTAGGTCATCACTGACAGGATCGTTTGATTGGATTTATTCTACCACATACGGTTGTGGTCAGAGGTTTACATCCTCTCATCGTGGGCATGAATGTCAAGTTTTGGGCTTTTAATGAGTGCCCAGAATGTGAGTTTTGGTTGGGTTTTTAAAGTCATTAAAGACGCATGCTGTACAATCATTGCACCCTGAAAAATAGGTGTATAAATATAATGCATTTTTAATGGTAAATAAAAAAATCAGTGATAATGTGTCAGGGATCAGTTCACCACCTCTACAGTTAAAAGCTTTTCTCTACAGTTACAGTTCTGTGAACCGGGTCGTCCATGACTTAAACCTAACCCTCGATGCTGTTTGAGCTGTTTGCCCTCGACAGCTGACCGTGGCAGCTAACCGAAGCCCGTGGCTGGAGCAGCATGGAGATGAGTCAGACGGGCTGCCGACTTGTTCACTCTCAGCTGTGGTGTGATGTGATTTTGTTTAGCGGGGAACATGGCTGCTTCTGAGCTTCCTGGAAACTGAAAGCAGACCTTTAGTTGTTCCCACTGATATTTACAGAACTGACATTCCACCACCCTTGTCTAAGATAAGCTTTTGAAGTGCATTAGGTGTGTGTGTGTGTGTGTGTGTGTGTATTTTTCTGAGGCGTGCCCTCGTGGATCGATGCAGTGGAGTGTAGACTCAGTGAACGGGCATTTTTGCAACATGCTGGTAATTATTTTTTTATAGTTTTCAGTTCAGTCACAAATTCAGCCAAAAAGTTCTCTGGTTCCTGCACCTCAGATGTGACAATCTGCTCATTTTCCCACAGCACTGCAAATTAAAGCTGAGGTAATCATCACAGAAGAAACAACCCATAATAACTTCCACAGTGAGGTCCAACAGGAGAAACATTTTTCCTCTGCAGTAGATTTTAAATCAAAGTACAGACTTCCAGCTTTGATTCGAGGTGTTCAGCAAAAGTTTCCCATTATCTGTTTAGGAATTACAGCCATTTATTTTTTCCCCCATTTTCAGAGGCTCAAAAGTAATCAGATAGTTGACCAGCGAATGGTGTTATAGCCAGGTGAGGGCTGTTCCCTCATTATTTCACGACAAATTAAGGAGGTGAAAGATCCGGAGTTGATTCCAAGTGTTGAACTTGCATTCGGTATCTTTTCAGAGGAACACTCAAAACGAAGCCCAAAGAGATGTGAGTGCAAGTGAAGGAGGCCATCATTAGGCTGAGAAAAGTGGATGATGACAGAATTATTTCCATGGTTCAGAAAAACAACTTCACAACATCCAACCGAGTCAAGAATGCTCTGGAGGAGACAGGCGTATCAAAAGATGCCTTCATAAATGTAAATACAGCGTTTACAACAAGGTGCAAACCACTGGTTATACTCGAGAACAAGAAGGTCAGATCAGACTTTACCAGAAAACATCTAAAAGAGCCCAAACAGTTCAGAAAAAAATTCTTTGGACAAAAAAAAACAAGATGAACTTGTGTGAGGATGATGGGAAGAGAAAGGTTTGGAGAAGGAGAGAAACAGCTGTCTGACATGGTGCCATACATGGGCAAGCATGGCTGCCAGTGGAACCAGGTCACTGGTGTTTATTGATGATGTAACTGCTGATAGAAGCAGCAGGATGAATTGTGAAGTGCACAGGGCTGTGCTCTCTGTGCAGATTCAGCCAAATACTGCAGAACGGATCAGACAGCGCTTCACAGTGCAAATGGATAATGACTCGAAGCAAACTGCAAACGCAACCCAAGAGTTTGAGGGAAAGAAATGGGATATTCTTCAGTGGCTAATTCAGTCACCTGATCTCAACCCAACAGAGCAGCTTTTCAGTTGTTAAATACAGAACTGAATGCAGAGACCCGCAAACAAGCAGCAACTGAAGGCGGCCGCAGTAAAGGCCTGGCAGAGCATCACAAGAGAGGAAACACAACATTTGGTGATGTGCATGGATTATAGACTTCAGGCAGACATTGGACTGCAAAGGACCTTCATCCAAGTTTTAAAAATAATCCTTATATGTAAAATTGTTAGTTTATCCATTTACTTTGGAGCCTCTGAAAATGAGAGACTGTGTATAAAAATGGCTGCAATTCCTGAACAAGTATAACAGATATGGAGAATTTGCAGAGCCGTAAGCGAAGGCTCTCTTGTTGCATTTTCTAGATTTCTGCAAACTTTAAACATATTTTGGATTTTAGATCGTCGACATGGATGCGATGCTGGCCGCCGGTTGGCTTTACTGTCCGTGACATCTTGTGCGTGCGTGTGTCCAACAGCCTCCCTAACACCAGTAACAAACAAAATCTCCCTGAACCCCCACAAACAATAACTTTAGCTATCAGATGATCTAAGTGACTTCCTAATGTCCGTGATAACCCGCCCTCCCTACACTGCTGCTATAGAGGGCATCATAATTGCTTCCATAAGGGAAGTCTTGGAATGTCTTGCGCGTATCGGGCTTCCTGCCTTCTCCGCCATCCTCGGGGACCTCTTACTCCGCGGCGGTCTGAGATGGAGAGAAGGCGCCCGAGTTCTGCTGAGAATACACATCTGCACACATGATGCGTAATAGGCCTTAATGTGTGTAGTTCGACTGGGAATGAAGGGAACATGCGTGAGTATCCCAGTAATCAGACTTCTACAGGACTGCTGTAAATGACTGTGGTTCTAAGTTTTGTGTACTTTTTGTAATAGTCAATCAGTGAGACCCCCCCCCCCCGCCATGCCGTATGGTTATGGTGTTTGAGGCTCCATGTGCTTCCACTCTTTAAGCGTTACGTTGCTGTAAACTATTGCAACAAAAAGGGTAAGCATGAAGTTTATATAAGAGTCAAGTTGCTGCTGAAGCACAACTTCTGTTTGTGTGTTCACTCACACAGCTTACACACTGATGTCACAGCCAAAACCACGTCTTAATGGCTCCAGATTTCCAGATATTTTCCAGTCTCCAGGGTGCTGTTGTGGTCTCTCGACCATTCACAGTATGTAGCACAGACTTCTTGCATATTGCTCCTCATCCTCTTCTCTCTCTCTCTCTTTTTTTTTTTGCAATGCATTATTTAAACAAGCACAAATGGCATCAAAAGCACTCAAGCTCCAGCACGGAGCTGTCTTCTGCTGCGACTTCTCACGCCTCACCGCCTCGGGCGGTGTGTGCAGACCCCCCGCTCACATTTTTGGCCTTTTTAAAAATGTTTTGACAAGTGTAGAAAATGTGCTTGATTTACGTGGCCACTTTAGCGTCAGCTCTGAAAGTATGTGTAAATCAGCCGAGTCCTAAAGTGAGGACTGGTTGGAGATAAATCACTTCTCGCCGGTTTAATGGTCAATTTGTCGCCCACGTGGACAAAGTTTATTTCAGTGACCGTTTCGGTCCAGTTTGACTGGAAGATTGACTTTCTGCCTTTCTCAGGTGATATCTGTCTTAAGGGGTCCTGCCCAGACACAGGGGCGCAGCTATATACTTTCTGAGGTGTATGCCGACACATTTTTAGGCGCCCCCCAAAACCCACGCGTGCGCGCGCACAGACACACACACAAAACACACCCTCTCAAGGTTTACTGTCTTCATGTGTGCAGATCTCACTTATTCATGGACTTATAAAATACAACACTTCTATTACAGGCTTTCTCCTATAATTTCTATATTATTATAATTTCTATAATTATATATTTTTTCATTCGCCATGTTTGACGTGAACTTTCTACCATTTAGTCACTGTTAAAATGAACATTCCGCCACGTTTCCACTTTAGACGTGAACATTCTTCAATGTTGCCACTGTGGACGTGAACATTCCGCCACGTTGCCACTTGGATTGTGAACATTCTACAATGTTGCCACGGT
>JAVDPK010001518.1:42449-77820 GCA_034780415.1 Cichlasoma orientale
CCCACAGAAGGAGGGGAGGTGAAGGAGCAAAGGGGCGCCTAATCAGTGCCTCTGTTATTGATCATATCATATGCACATCTCCTCCCTTGTGCAGCGCCCCTATGAATTGCATATAGTGCATACCCACTTTTTGCGCCAGACATAAATATGCAGAAAAAAGTGCAGTTAATAAAGCAATCTGTTTCTTTTCCTGTTGTTTGACAAATCAGTGTTGAGGCTTAGTTCAGATATGCACCTTCATAAACCTCTTATTAAAAAGTGCTCGGTAAGTTCTCCACCAGCTCTGTCAGTGACAGCCTCTCCAGCTGTCTAAAGGTTCACATTATCTGCTGATTGTTTCCTCTTTGTCTGTTTGTTGTGGATGTGTTGGCAGCTTGTGTGCGTTCGCTTTGATGTCTGCTTTGTTTCCAGACTGCTTTACTCTGTGATCCTGTGTATATACGAACAAATTAGTCTTTTAAATTAATAAAAGGCTGAGTATGAATCCCCCCTCCCTCTCTCACAGAACAAATGCTGCGTTTGCGACACATGTGATTGTACCTGAGCTGAGAAACCACAGACACATGTTGAAGTGAACTGTTAAGTCAAACATGCGGTCAGAGCGCTTGTTAGGTTCCCCAGCTGTAAGCCCGCATGGTTAACATCCTATCATTTTGGCTCAGCCTGCTGGATTTGGAGAGGCTCTGCCTCAAAGCGTCCCGGTTTGGCCCGGGACACCTGGCATCCATATTTATAATACAGATGTATCGAGTTGTAAATACAACAACTTGTAAATACACAGCTACATCAGGAGCTAATAACGATAACAACAATTTAACCATTAATTGTCTCTGTGAAAGTTAAAGCCAGTTTGAAATAGCAGGTTTTCCAGCAAGTTTGCATAAAAGAAGTCAGAAAATAGACGGTTAATTTAATGAAATTGATTAAATGGCTAAAAAAAAAGGTAAAAAGAAATGGTTAAAAAAAGTGTAACTGTTTTTTTTTCCAGATAGAGACATCAGTGAGTTTAGAAATGAAAACCACCTAATGTCCCCTGTTTTTAAACCATGACTTTGAACCAGTGATAATTATTGTGAATTAATTAATTAGGAAATTGCAGCCTTTAATAAAACCAAAAAAACAGATTCCATGTTCCATAACTGATGCATCATTGATGTCATTAAAAAGGCCAGAGGTTCCCTCCATCTTTTAAGAGACAGTCTTTTTGTGCAAGATTTTCCACCAGGTGACCCGAGCAATTAAAGACATGCTCAGAATAATATTACTGTTTGTTCTGGTGTTTGGAGCTTCTCTGTGATGAACCAGATTGTGAGCTTCATAGCTTCATGTCTCATATCTGTTTCTCTCTGCGGGCGTTCTCCAGCTGACAAGTGGTACAAGCGCCACCTGACCTACCAGATCGTGAACTGGCCTCAGCACCTGTCCCTGGGCTCTGTCCGGCTGGCTGTGCGTGCCGCCTTCCAGCTGTGGAGCAACGTGTCAGGCCTGGTCTTCCAGGAGGCCCCCGGTGGGCCCGCAGACATCCGGCTGGCCTTTTACGAAGGAGACCACAACGATGGGGCCAGCAACGCTTTTGATGGACCAGGTCAGGGTCATGTCACATTGATCTGATTTCATCTGCATTTATAAGGGCATGTTTTAGAGATTCTTAAGATATTTAACAGCCTTAACCTCTTTACAGGTACTGGCAGGTTATATTTTTATAACCACTCTTTTTGTTTTACCTTGAAGATTGTTGTCCAGTGAGAGACACTGAGCAGGGTTTTGTAATCCAACCAGTAAACGGTGAGAACCAGTGAATGTTTACTGAAAAGTAACTGTGCCTCTAAGTGTTCCTCTTCTGTCTCGTTCAGGAGGAACTTTGGCTCACGCCTTCCTCCCTCGCCGAGGCGAAGCCCACTTTGACATGGCAGAGAGGTGGACGCTAAACGGGCACAAGGGGCACAACCTCTTCATGGTGACTGCCCACGAGATCGGACACACTCTGGGACTGGAGCACTCCCCCGTGCGTCACGCTCTAATGTCGCCGTACTACAGAAAGCTCGGCCGCAGCCTGGTTCTGAGCTGGGACGATATAATTGCTGTGCAGCAGCTGTATGGTGAGGAGAGTCTGCCTTCATGTTTTGGTGCTTGGTTTACGGTAACCTCTTTGACTCCAGAGATGTCACTTGCAGGTCTATAGTTTAAAAAAAAAAGTCTGAATGAGGCGAGTTTCAGAAGTTTTTAATTGGAACCTTGGGGTAACCTTTGACTCTGCTTTCACTCTAGATGTCAAATCTGTGGTGCACTCTTGTTTTTCCCATTTAAGGAATATTGCTAAGTTAAGTTCCATTGTGTCACCTTCTGAACTATTCATGCATTTATTCCCTCAGGTTTAGATTATTGTAATGCATTGTTTTCTTGTCGTAGCAAAAACTCCTTGGAGCGTGTCCAGGTTGTTCAGAATGCTGCTGCGAGGCTTCTGACAAAGTCTTCCAAGTATTCTCATGTCACACCGTCGCTGATCCAGCTGCACTGGCTCCCCATTAAATTCAGAGTCCAGTTTAAGATTCTGGTTCTGGCTTTTAGAGCTCTTCATGGACAAGCACCAGCTTACATCAGTGAATTCTTATATCCGTACATCCCCATCAGGTCATGACCATGAGGTCATGTGATCAGGGCCTACTGGCTTTACGTCATACAAGGCTGAAAACTAAAGGAGACAGAGCTTTTGCTACAGTGGCTCCCCGACTCTGAAACTTTCTCCCTTTGTGCTTGAGAGCTGTGGATTCGGTCTTGTCTTTTAAAAAACAGCTAAAAACTCATCTTTTTAGGCTTGCATTTGGTTAGATTTATTTATTTATTTTTCTCTGCTGTTGTGAAGCACTTTGTGATATTTGTCTTGAGAGGTGCTATATAAATAAAATTTTACTTTACTTATTTACTTAAAACATGGCAGTTTGTGGGAGTTGTAGCATGAGCGTTGACAAGGCCACAAGGCCACTAGCTGCAAACACTGAAGGGGAATGAGCAGAGCGGCAAAGCCTGCTGAAAGTCTCCACAGTTTCCCCAAATTTCTTAAATTTCTTTTTTGCAGAGGTTTCACTGTATTTTTGGAAAAAAACCCAAAACAAAACATGCACAACACATCGCAATCTAATCTGGAGCTTATCTTTAGCAGCAGGAGGAGTTTGTTCAGCCCTGCAGCCTCTTAGCTGCTGCTGTGGGAGTGTTTATACGGAGGGCAGCGGAGGTGATGTGAGCGTCAAAATAACACACTCAGTGGCCTGTTTGTATATTATTATTATCCAGCGTCTCAGTTCTGCATGCAATATTTACCTGGCCGCTTTGTTGTGACAGATTATTGGTTGTGGTTGTGGAAGTGGGAGCGTTACACTGGACTTTTTATATGACAGCTATAATAGTTTCTGTTTACTGCGAGTGTGTTGTCCCTCCTGGCATGTGTGAGGCAGGTTCCCACATGTGCCGCTCTGCACACTTCTCTTACTGGGCCCCCCCCCCCCCCCCGCTTCTTAGAAACTGATTTCTCTGTAACAGCTGCACAACAATGTGCCTTAAGTGATTTTTGCATCACGAGTAGCTTCTCAGCTGTGACCGTGTGGTGTTTTGAAGATGCGTGAAGCGCTTTCTCTGCTCCGGCCCTGAACCTCAGGTGGACAGCAGCTGTGCAGAGGACCAGTGAAAACAAGGCACTGCGCAGGAATGCTCGCGTGGCTGCAGGACAGGCACATGGTCATTTTTATAATTCAACTCTGAACCTGAGATCAGCAGGAGCTTGCAGGCAGGCCACGTCCAGCTGCCTCTCCTTCTATTTAATAACTGAGGAGTTCCATCTGCTCTGCCTCAGAAATGTTCTGTCTTCAACATCCTGAAGTGGCACTTCATTCTCGCTGTATCAGCCAAACAGTGAGACACACATCTTTATTTCAACTCAGTTACATTCAGGGCCTACAGCACTTCAGCTATAAATTGAATTAAGTGCTGCTAACGAGCAGCAATTATAGGAGATAATTACCTTTAGTCGGTCTTTATGTGTCTGTATGTGTTTTTGTTTTTGAATGTCTGCTTATCAGCAGACTTCACACAAAGACCTCAATCCAACTCTCCAATAGCTTTTTTTTTTTTTAATGCTTCGGGGAAAGTTACCCAGCATTCCTGAGCGGGCACTCAGCTGAAGTGTAGCCTGCTTTTTCTCCCGTATTCTTATCAACCTGAGATTCACCCCTGTGGCAGTAATTTCTGCACACTGCAGCTTCTCCCACGTAAGTGTCGAGCCGCTCCGGAGACTTGCACGGACGAGGAGTTCAGCTGACAAGACTGCTGGTGCTGCAAAAATGCTCTGTCTGCTTAAACATATAACCTTCAGGCAGGATGTGTGTGTTTGTGCACATGTGTTTCTGTGTGTGTGTGTGTGAGTCCTTCCTGGCACTGCAATCTGATAAGGAGCAATGTGAGCAGACTGAATATGTCAGAGCTCCTCCTGACCGCCTCTGATTGCTCAGTGAACACAAGCACGGATTCAGTGTTTGTGCTTTAGAGAACAGTAGAGTGTAGTGTGACGGAGGAAGCACTGACACCTTTTACTTGGAGTGGACCTATTGTGCTTTTCCTTCTGTTCTTTGTCATATATACCGTCACAGTGGTGGATGCTCATATTCAGTATAACCAGTTTCAAATAATGAGTTTAGTGCCACTTTGTTAGTGGCGGATTTAGTCATGTAGACATGGTGGAGATGACCCGCTCAAGTTCAAACTGAGCACCAGAATGGGGAAGAAAGGTCAAAGATTATCCCCACACGACCGTCGGAAAAAGAGAAAATCTCCTGTGAGCGGCAGTTCTCTGGGTCAAAATGCCTTGTTGATGTCAGAGGTCAGAGGAGAATGGCCAGACTGCTTCGAGCTGATTACTTGGTACAGCCAAGGTATGCAGAAGGGCATCTCTGAATGCGCACTGGGTAAGAGCAGGAGGCTACAATTCACCGGGATCACCAAAACCGGATAGATTGTGGAAAAACGTGGCCTCAGATAGTAGGGTCAGAATTTTGGTGCAAATAACACAAAAACACGGATCCATCCTGCTTTGCATTATCCTAGATAAACGAAACCATCCACAGCTTAAATATTTCAGCACAGTTCACACTTTAGTGCATCAAGTAAAATGTTTTAACAGAGCCGTCTTCATGGTGGTATTTCATATCTAAATATCTCTTCCACTTGTGATGAACGCGGCAGAGCGCGAGGAGGGAGTTTGTGTGTTTGGGTGAAGTCAGACGTCCAAGCCCTCACAGCTCTGCTCCCACATACTCACACAAAGCTGCGGTGTGCACAGTACATCTATCTTTCCTGCCGTCTTCCTCCTGTTCTTGGGAGTGCTGATTTTTATCCATCTCCCTACACAAATGTTTGTTCAGCTCCTTGCAAACAACATGGCTGTAATCATGTCTGAGGCGCTATCATTTACTCTTCAGTTGAGTTCAATGTGTTGTGCTTTTTTTTTTTTTTTTTTTCCCCTTTCTGGTCGTTTTTCTTTTGATCCCATGAGCCAGAAGTGCGCACCGCGAGGCCGCACAGGCCAGTAACAATAGGACGGCTCTTATTTTAACGATTTCAAAAAATGTTAAAGGTTCCAGTGTGTGCTCTATCTAAAGTGTGTTGTTTATTTCCTGTGCAGTGGAATGTCATCCATCAGTATACATCATCCCAGCCACATCCTGTAAAGCACAATTTAAATGTTAACATTCTCCAAGTGAAGAAATCTCCGCAGCTTGTGTTTCCATTTGTTCCCGGTCTAATTTAGTAAATAGCTAAATTGCTTTTGGGATACATGAGAAATCAGCCTGGTCTGGTTTGTTAGCTCACCTCATGAGCCAGCTGTTCTGAGAACAGTTAACCATAAACTCTCTTTTGTGGTTTTTTTTTTTCTTTTTTTGGCCTTTAGGTAAACCATTAGGCGATCGCCCGGTGAGGTTGCCAGGTCAGGTTTTGCACGCTGCGCTGCAGGAGTGGGAGTTCACAGAGCTTCAAAGCAGACATGCCACCCCAGGACAGCCTCTCTACTGCAAGGGTGTCTTTGATGCCATCACTATAGGTGAGGTTCAAGTGAATTAAATATTACCAGAAAAGAACATTCAGCCACAACCTTCATGTCTCTGTGTGTGTGTGTGTCTGTGTGTGTTTTTAGAAGACGCTGAAGAACAAAAATAAATCCTGCAGCAGGAACTGTTATTCCTGTTTTCATATTTATTTCTATAACAGAGGACAAAGCTGCTTTCCTGCATTTCAAAATGATTTCAAAGTTAAACAAAACAGGAAAGAAAGTGCAATTTTTTTCCACCCATCTGTTCTCATGATATCTAAGATCATTTCTGGGTGTTTTCTGTTGTCTAGACCAGAATAAGACGGTGCTGGTGATTCGGGGCAGCGTGTACTGGACCGTACTGGCTGAAGGCAGCGTAAGCGGCCCGCTGCCTCTCCGTCAGCGCTGGTCTGACCTCCCTCCGGCCATTGAGGCTGCTGCCTTCTCTCCGCTGGACTCCAAGTGGTATTTTTTCAAAGGTACAGCTTCACTGAGCACATTAATGTGGCTCACACCTCCTTTTAAAGGCATTTCCTAACCAGCTGGCTAACTTCACTCATTTGTTAAAACCTCCCAAAATAGATCCTCTTGTGCCTTTTAAAATAGGAAAGTGCTGTTTAAAGTGAAGCTGCAGCTGCGGTTTTAATCATCTTCTTTTTGTGCTAAAGGTTAAAACAGTTTTGTTTGAAGATATTGCCAACATTTTTCGCTAAATGCCAAAAACCTGACAGCTCTCTGATCTGCTGAATGCAAAAGAGTTTTATGTAAAGCACTGACGCTCTGCTGCATTATTTAATTGCCTTAAATTAGAATCCTACATTTTCTCAAAATAACCCCCTCAAACACTTGCTCACTCTGTGCACTACCTGCCTCTAGTAAAGTGTTAAAGGACTTGACCTTACTGCTTTTCTGTAGCGTCACTTCATCTCTTAAAACATCTCGTGTTCTGAACTGTGAGTGTTTTGTCAGTAGCGTTAATGAATATCATGAGATGATGCATTGTTTGTGTAGGATTGATGTAATAGAGGGTTTGCTTTATTCTAAAACTTGTGTGAGCATCAAGTTGTCTCTTATCTCACGCTGTGCAGGGAAGCGGATCTGGCGCTACACGGGCAGCACGCTGGACCCCGGCTTCCCCAGGAAGAGCAGTGAGTTAGGACTGCCTCGGCACCCTGACTGTGCCTTCTACTACGCTCCCCTGGGTCACATGGTCCTCTTCAAGGGCTCCCGTTACTCTATACTCAACCTCAAAACCTTGCACCAAGAACCCTATTACCCCCGCAAGCTGACAGACTGGACCGGCGTGCCGCAGGGTACCAACGGGGCTCTGACCCATCCAGATGGCCGACTTTACCTGTTCAGAGAACAGCGATTCTGGAGGTTTGATCCAGTGAGGGTGCGAGTCACCAAAGAAGGCCACTGGGCCAAAGACCTGAGCTGGACTGGCTGCAGGAACACGCGTCAGAGCAACAACATCCTTTGACCAGCAGAGGGAGCTGCAGGATTTAAAGTGCAATTTGTTGATGTACTACAGTACAGAAGAGCTACAGCTCTTCAGCACATACAGTATTTACAGTGCATAGCAGTTAATATTAGTATGTATGGAAGTGTAATTACAGCGTTAGTAACAGTTCAGATAACAGGACTGCACAGTCTTCACTGAGCTCTTTGAAGGAAGAAGAAAGATTAAACAACAGCTGGAACTTTGCTTTTTTCCTTTGGACACTGACAGAGAAAAAAAACACAAAGAACATGCGTTTATCATCATCAGCAACGCCACGATTATGTATAAATTACAATAATGTGCAATTTGTCTGGTGATTTTTAATCCCTCATGACTGCACAGCAGTCAGCATGACAGAGTGTGTGAGAGAGCAGTGCAGGTGAGTGATCTATGGTGATGTTGGGCCAGCAATATCACCATCAGCATTCAATCAAGGGAGAATTTATGATTGATTGTGAATATGCACACCAGCAGCACTCACTGCTCACCTCCTAATTCACGCCATATTAACGTGATTATTGTCCCATCTCTCTGCGTGTATGAAGGTTACTGAATGAATTCTTGCATGAATACACACACACACACACACACACACACACACAGCTGTCGGGACACAACAACAGAGCCGTTTTATTGTTTTAGTCATTTCTCTTTTAGCCTACATCTCTGAACGCTTTGCACACTACTTGCTTACAGTACTCGCTTTCTTCCAGTAACACTTATTTCCAGTAAACAGTTAAACACTTTGACATCTTTGAGCTGCCTTGCTTGCCCACACAGAGCAGCCCAGCGGGAGCAACTCCTACCCTTTAATTACACGCATTTAAACAGGCACTGACCTCATAATGCACAAGCAAAAAAAAAAAACAGACTCCAATTTATCTGTTAGGTTAAATTAAGAAACTCCTTGATCACAATTAAAAGGAAAAAAAAAGATGAAAGAAAAATAAGAGGCTAGTTTGACCTGAATCTTAACATTTGTTATTAGGATTTTTTTTCCTTCACGTAACATCTTTTGCCTTCAAACAGCCGTGCTGATCATGAACAGTGTTTAAAGGATCAGTCCAATTCATCATGTTTTCACTCAAGTTCCTGCTGATCCCCCAGCTTACTGTGACCTTACAGTAATGAACATTTCTGAGGTGCCTTCAATACAGTATTGTGGCCTGGCTCAGTCCACTGCTTACCCATTTTGACAAGTAAATACTGGAGCAAGAATTATTTGAAGTCCCTTTAAACAAATGTGTTAAAAGCCACAAGTTTAGACTTTTGTTTTGTAATGTCAGACTAAATCAGCTTTCTAACCACGATCAGCGGGAACATCAAAGAGAGCCTTAGTGCTACGATCATCTTAATTTGTTCAAAGGTAATAAAAAAAAATGTTTCCTAGCTGAGAGATGAGACAGAAATCTAGTCTGTCACTTAAATACAAAACTCTGATTGCTATTCACTGGGTTACAACAGCTGCACAAATCATTAGCTGCACCTAAGAATAAAACTACTTTAGACATTCATCTATTATTTCTTCCCTGCGCCATCTTGACAAAACAAGACAAGCCAAACTTGTTTCAAAATGCAGACATCTCTGGATGTTGTGTGTCACATGCGGCAGCGCTTCGGTGTCCTTTGTATTCCAGAGTCCCCGTCGTTGGTCTGTCCGCACTGTAATTATTACCACTGCTCGTGATGTGGTGGCAGGAATTTAGATGAAGAACTCATCCAGCGGTTCCTCACCGTTTGTGCGTGCTGGCTCAGCAGCAGTCCTGTTCTCCACCAGCGGCCTGTTGGAGGGGCTTGGCCCGGTCCTGCCTGCATCTGTGCCACCATCAGAACCCCATGTCCCAGACGGCCCCTGCAGGTTTGCGTGTGTCCCTGGCAAACAATCGCTCAGCTCCTTGGCCAGCGCCCCGACACCTGACGCCCCAACTGCTGCGGGTCTCTCGGACTGGAAAGTCACCGAAAAGTCTACTGAGGAGGAGCGAGCCATCACTTTGACCGCTGTGTCTGAGCGAGGTGAGACAGGTGCTCCTGTGTCGACATTGGTCTCCGGCTCCTCCTCATCCTCTTCCAAGAGGCGATGGGAGAGGGAGTGGGCGATGGAGGGGCGCAGAGGAGAGTCGGGGTGATTGGAGGTTGAGAGCGGCGCAGGGCTGCTGCGCTGGGATGAGTAACAGGAGCTGCCAGGAGGGGTGCTACAGCAGCTTCCTGATCCCAGGCTCTCTGCTCCACCACTTCCTCCATGAAGCTTCTCTAAGACGGGGTCACTGCGCGGTCTCTGAGCTGGCAACAAAGAAACATGAAACAAAAGTGTTAAATAAAACAAACAAACAAAAAAACATACACTCAAATATAAACAAACATTAAACCATGTACTGTAGCTTCTGCGCAGTGTTGCTTCATGGTGCCTGCCGGAAAGTCTCAACCTGGTCTCTATAAGACCAATAAATACAATTTGTTTTTATAACGTTTAATCAAATAAGTAAATGCAAGTGAAACATATGACGGACTCTCTTGAACATAAATGTGTAGGATTTATAAATTCAAGAATATATACTCTCAACAACCTGGTGATAAGCTTTTTGAAAAATATGATGCTTTACATCACATGTAAATCTTGTGTTTTCTTCAGCCACACGGTAAAACTGACGTTTTTGTGCTCTCCTGGTTAGACTCCTGCACTGATCTTTACTCCTATCTAAGCCCAGCCAATATAACTCAATTTCTCAGTTACAAAGTTACAAAGATCTCTGATGTCACTGCACTGGCTTCCACTTAAATGTAGGATTCAATTCAAGAGCCTCCTCGTCTATGAGGATGAGTAATCTTGCTGCAGAGTATGAACTACTTACACCTGCTAGACCCCATCAGATCCTCTGAGTGAGGCCACCCTGTGGTACCTCACCCTGAGAACACAAGGGAACCGCACACCAACTGTCCTGCGTTCCAGGATGTGAGTTTATTAGGTACGCTAGCTTTAATGTGTGAATGGCTCCAACCATGTTTTGTTTTTCTGCAACAGGCCTCCTGCTCTAATGTTGTCTGCACTCCTCCTTTGGGTCTTTATTCTTCTATAAAGCACTTTGTCACATCAGTTTTTAAAGGTGCTATACAAACCTAATTTTACCTCAGACAAAAGATTTAACTTAACACTTCCTGTGAAAAAAAACCAAAACAAAACCAAAACATATCCACTCCAAATAACTGCTCAGAAAAGAGACCACATGGCCAGTATAATTACTGGGGAACTTTTCTATTGTTATTCACCTCCAATAATAAACACTTTGCACTCTGTTGGTGGCAACAGCTAATGTCTGAATCATTTTGGCCCATTGTGACTACAGTTTTACATACAGATGCTTTCTAGCTCAAAATGATCATTTAATACAACGGCAATTTGAGAGCGCCAGGGAATCATTATAAACTCAGAAGTCTCAGAAGGGAGACAGCTGAGTGGAGCAGTAATTTAGAGATATTTCTTCCTGTCTGTCGAGCTCCAGGCGATGAATCTCCCACTGGAAGATACCAAGAGGGCACTGAACATCACAGCTTTTTCCTTCTGTACTTACCTTGCCTGTGCGTTTGCCCAGACAGGGGAGATGTAAGGCTGCAGGGTGACAGGCTGTGACCCGAGCTGCTGAGCTGCGTTCCTCGAGGAGACATGCTTGGGCCAGTCAGGGGAAAAGCACAGGTCAGAGGTCGCTGAGGTTGTGCTGTTTTCACCTGCAGCACAGAAGGACAGAAAATAATATGGAATTATAATTTATAATCCCAAATAATTTATACCAGGACTACAAGCAAACACAGGTTCCCCTTTTTACTATTTATCTTGGTTGGAATACAGGATTTAAGCTCCTCTTGAAAGCCCCACCCCATCTATACACACCTGAACAGATGTTGGATTATCTCCCACCACAACAAGTGGTGCAATGCAACAGTTGTTTCAGTTAGATTTACACTCGACTGTTTCGCACTGCGTGGTTAGTTACATCTGCATTAAATGCAAGTCTTTAGCTAGAACACAGACAAAAATATCCTGTTCTATAAATCACACCTTAGTAGCACACGGAATAGAGGTTTGGCTCATTTCCCAGCATGCTGTGAGGTAATTAGTGGTTAAACCTCCCACAGTGCTGCGTGTTTACTCTTGCAATGCAAGGCCGCTTCAGTTTGATGTAACCAATGACACAGAATGAACACCGTGATGCAGCCATGCACAAATCAAAAGAATCTTGTCTTCCATTCCTCACGTGCTACATAAAGACTGTGGCTGACTAAAGGATCTTAAAAACACTCTCAGTCAACCAACCCTTCTTCACAAGAGACGTGAAGAAGAGAGCGTAGGCAGGATGGAGAAGGCAGAGACAAGTGTCAGGGGTGATTTGTGACAGAAGGATAGCAGAAAGAGTGAAAGTGAAGGTTTACAAGATGGTAGCGAGACCTGCCATGATGTGTGGTTTAGAGACAACAAGGAGGCAGAGTTGGAGGTGGCTAGCTGGGACAGGATTAGAAATGAGTACATCAGAGGGGCAGCTCAGGTGGAGCGTTTTTGAGACAAAGTTAGAAAGGCAAGGCCAAGATGGTTTGGATATGTGCAGAGGAGGGAAAGTAGATACATTGGACAAAAAATGTTGAAGATGGAGCTGCCAGGCAAGAGGAAAAGATGAAGATCACAGATGAGGTTCATGGATGTGGTGAAGGAGGACATGCAGAGGGCTGGATGTGACAGAAGGATGCAGGGATAGGGTAAGATGGAAGAAGATGATCCTCTGTGACGACCCCTAAAGGGAGCACCCGAAAGAAGAAGAAAATCACCTGCACTTACCTGAAAGAGAACCTTATTGCCATCTAGATCTTCAGTCTGCCAGCGTGTAGCACTGATGGGGGTACACGGGTTCGGCAGCAGTGGAACCAGCTGGCCAATCTCTTCCACACTAAACTGTAGCACAGCAGAGCTGCATGGCTCCACCCGAACCCCTGGCGACAGCTGCTTTAAAGCCAGCTGAAGGCACAGCCCGGGCTCTGAGTGTGGAGGAAATAAAGCAGAATGATACAGCAGGGGACGGGACACATTTTTAACAGGATATATTTTTTAATATTTAGAAATGTACTCATAAAAAAATGAAGCTAAAGCTAGAAATTTGTGAAGAATAATTGTGTATGTCGATTTATTTAAAGCCTTACCCATGTGCAGGGTGAACCAGCAGAATCCTGCCTTCTGCTCCTCTGCCTGTCGCTGCAGCACCGTCTCATAGAGCCGCACAGCATCCTCATAATTGTCATACGCGCTGTACAGCGTCACACGCAGTATCTCTCCCCCGCAGTGCACTGGCCGAACCCCCCACACGGGCATCCCCGCGCCCAGGCTATAGAAGTCTCTGCTGGGCAGGAGGTAGGGCCGCAGCAGGGCATTGGAGGGCGAGCTGGTGGAAGTAATGTGGATGCCTCCGGTTCGGCTGCCGCAGCTCTCAGTGTGGTGGTAGTGCCAGGGAGGCCGCTGGAAGAAGTCCAGCACTTTGAGGATTCGCTCCTCTCCATAGGCCTCGTGCAGGAAGAAAGTGATGGCCAGAGAAGGGTAGCCTGAAAGATTTTGGCAAAGGGTTATTCAATCTAAATAAAAACAGACAACTCTGATTGGACCTCATTGTGGGCTGGCATGTTTACAGCTGTTGCAAGTACAACATTTGATGGCGAGGGATTGTTGACCTCAGTTGCAAGCTTAAATTTCTGTAAATATTTCTCATTTTCACATATGGAAGTTATTATTATAGCTGAAAAATACACCTCCAGAGTGTGTAATAAGGTATAATGTATGGCCAAAACAGCTTGTGGCAAAGAAACAGCTGAGATAAGTATATGTGTGACGCAGTGTATACTGAAAAGCAAGACTATACACTGAAAACCCAGGATCCTTACCAGCCACAGGACAGGGGCGGGGGTAAGTTCGGAATGGTGAGGCCCTCTCTGACACGTGGAAGATGCGGAGGCTCGGGCAGAGCCAGCGCAGCAGGCGGTCCAGGGTGTGCTGCAACAGCAGGGAGTCTCCAGGGTTAGCAAGCAGATGCAAGTGCATCAGCAGGAGCTGCTGCCACCGCTGCTGTCTGACCCGCCTGGTCACGAGGTCGACTGATGTGACGCACACAGACACGAAGCACAGAGTGTACAAAGATATTTTAGACAGGGACAACCACTTCACTGCTAAAACAACACTGAGGATTTGGAAGAGGCCAAAACCAACTGCAGATTTAACAAAAAGATTAGGACACGTGAAGTTTAAGACTCAGCTTAGGGAGCAGTTGTAACGGTTCTTGTTTGGCCCTTTTTAAAGGATACAGTCTCATTGCATTAAACTAATTCAAGAATATTTTTTGTCTTTTAGCACCATATCATGTCAGCTCTGATAGATTAGCAGATGCTTTACTTTTTTTTTTTTTTTTACCAGCAGGCCATAACAAACTTTGGCTCCACATTTATTTATACCACATTTATGTACTGCGTTGGCTTTATTTGTTACAAAAGGAAGCAGAGAAGTCTTAGATTCAAGTAGTCAAACAAAGGAATGGACAAATATTGTATAAAAAAATTTAAAACAAACATTTAGATTAATGGATTAAAGATTATCTTATCTTATTAATTATAAGTAATGGATAAAACTCTTTAAAAAACCATTAAGCTGTAAATATTAACCCTTTATAAAAAAGAATAAATTGTTTTAAAAGGCTTAGAAGTATTTTGTTTCTTGGACAAAGTATGAGTAGTATTACTGTTTTGGTAACGTGCCCTAAAAGAAGTTTACATTGTTTGAATTGCTGTGTATGTAGACATACACTAAGGCAGGTGAATTAACACACTGTGTAGTGTTTTATTGGACTTAAGATACAGTACCAGTCCAAACTTTTGACTGGTAAATTTTCAGCTCCGTATTCTTATTCCTGGATAATCCTCAGTTATCTTACATGAGGCCTTATCTGAAACAAGCTGTTTAAGGCCAGAGCCCTTGATTGGTAAGAGTCTCCATTCCAGTCGCTCCAATGCAAAACAGCAATGCGAAAACCCCCCCCCCCCCCCAAAAAAAAGCAACCATAGAAAAATACCAGCATAGAAGTTTGAGCTGCACTTTTAAAAGGTAAAACATTAAAACAAACAAAAAAACAAGACTGCATGTTATCTGCACACATAAATCAAATTACCCTGTCCATTAAAACATGTTGGTGGATCATGCACCAATGAATTAGTAGATTTTGGACATGCTTATTGAGCCAGATTATTTGAGGGCCACCATCCCTTTCTTCTGACAGGCTGCCCCTCGCAAACAGAAGGTTTGAGCAGCAGGTGGGTGGGAATTAGGGATATCCTCTCTGAGTTTGACTCAAACTGAAAACCATAATCCTCTGAGCTCCACTTCAGACTATTTGAGCTTTTGCCCTCCACTTTATGAATGACTGTAACTGTACGCAGTGAAATAGCGGAGCGCCTGTTTTTAGCAGTGTGTGTGGATGAAGGACTACTTACTGCCAGACGATGACATCCTGCTGCAGTCTGATCTAAGTGGGGAAGAGACAAAAAGGGCACGAATAAAACATTTCATTGGAGGAAAGACAAAAAACTGTCTCCATCTTGTGGTGGCCGGTTTGGAAACGCACCCTTTGTGTATTGTATAGTGTGTATTTTGTGTGTGTATATTTTATAGCATTTAGGTTAAATTATAGGATACTGTATAATACTAGAGAGACACCATCAACCGGAACCAAATTCCTTGTCTGTATAAACATACTTGGTCAAATAAACCTGATTCTGATTCTGATGATTCTGATTGCTTTGGTCACCATGACAACATATACTCTGTTGTTAGCTAGCACACAACTTAAAAAATTTAGAAAAAAAAAAAGATTACAGCAGCTACAAAAAGTCATGCAGTAAAGTGCTAACGAGTTAAAATAATGGTTAAGTCACCCCCTTTCATAATTTACTGTCTGGAGGAAAATTAATTTCCACTGTGGCCGCGGATAAAAAAAAGAAAAAAAGAAAAAAAAAGCGACGCTGGCTAGCTGAGTTTAGCCTCCGGAGCTAGCGCTGGAGCAATTGACTCACTCGGCAGTTTCAGCTCCGGAATCCACGTTTTCATCGTCGGTTCTTTTCAACACCGCCGCCCGGCGTAACATGGTCCGGTAAACACACACACTTTCACATCTGCTCCCGAGCTCCGGTAACAAAGTCCGAGCGGTGTTTCCAGCGGACCACACTCGGGCTGAAAAGCATCCCGTTTGATTTCTTTCCGCAGCTTGCTTCCAAAAAAAAAACAAAAAACTGGAACACTTGCTGGGACGCTGACGTCACATGGCACCCACACGCCGCTAGTTTCACAAACACGGGGTTGGTGTAACTTTAGGACCAGCTGGGATGAAACAAACAGACAAAAAACAGAGGTGCCCCGTTTGGAGTCCAGAAGAAACGCAGCCTTGAGGGGGGTATGTTTGGGCAGAGCCACTGAGACTAAATCCCGGGCGAAAGGGACCAACAGAGGTGGTGCTACTTTAAATCCAAAGCCGCCTCCTGTAATAACAGAGCAGATGGCGAGCTCCAACAAAATGACAAGACAAAGGAGACGGTCCAGACGGCCTGGACAGATTTAAAAGTGGAGGGGAGGCTCGAAAGCCTGTAAGTCAAACACGCTGTTTGTTAAGACCTTCTTAAGACCACACGAAAAGCTTTAGAAAGGGGCAGTTTGGACAGAGCTATCAAGAAATGAGAAATGAAAAACATAAAACCATCTTTGAGTGAAAGACACAGGCTACGCCAATATATCCCGGAAAAAAAGACTAAAGCAGCTCTGCAATATTAACATCATAAGTGTGAAATATGAAATAACCCAGACATCATGTCATAAGCAGCCACATGTGTAAGTTTAAAACTTAGTATTTCATCTTGTGTAGAACACAAACACATTTTGAGTCATTTAAATGTCTTTTCTGTTCTTTATCAAAATGAATTTCCATTTAACCCTAGTTTCAGTTTCCTAATATCACCCTTTCCCAAATGAAATAGTGAATAAACACAAAAGTCGCCTCAAGGCAGTTTATATTGGAAGGTAAAGACCATACAATAATACAGAGAAAACCCAACAATCAAACAACCCCTACGAGCAAGCACTTGGTGACAGTGGGAAGGAAAAACTCGCTTTTAACAGGAAGAAGTCTCAGACCCAGGGAGGGGCAGCCATCTGCCACGACTGGGTGGGGAGGGAGACAGGACAAAAGACACACTGTTGAAGAAAGGCAGAGATTAATAACTAATGATTATATGCAGAGTGGTGTATAAACACAGAGTGAAAACAGGTGAATGAAGAAGAAACACATCATGGGAACCCCCCCAGCAGCCTAGGCCTATTGCAGCGCAACTAAGGGGGAGTTCAAGGTCACCTGATCCAGCCCTAACTGTAATCTTGATCAAAAAGGAAAGTTTTAAACGTAATCTTAAAAGTAGAGAGGGAGTTTGTCTCCAAAATCCAAATTGGGATAGTGGTACACCTGTGTTTATCCATGTTTGGTCCGAATGAGCACATTGCCAAGTACTGTAGGTTTCTGTAAAAAAAACAACAACTAAATTGCTGGAAATACCTCATTCTCTGCTGCTGTGAATGTAACAGGACAGGTCTCTGCTCTCAATTTTATCAAATAAACTGAATATTTGTAAATACAAATACTAAACACATATATCTCATGTCATAGTTGTATTAAACACAGTTTTTTTAAATGGTTTTATTCATTTGCATAACCAAGGTATGCAGAAGAGCATCTCTGAACTCATGTCAACACAGCAGCAGAAGACCATACCTGGTGCCATTCCTGTCAGCTAAGAAACAGGAAACTGAGGCTATACAACAGAAGACAGGAAAAACATCGCTTGATGAGTCTCGATTTCTGCTGCAATATTCAGTTAGTAGGGTCAGAATTTGGCTTATGAAAGCATGGATCAATCTAGCCCCATATCAGTTCAGGCTGGCAGTGGCAGTACAGTGGCACACTTTAGGCCCCTTAGTACCACCTGAGCATACTGTATTTTTAACACCACAGTCTGAGTATTGTTGCTGACCATCCCTGTATGACCACAGTGTACCCATCTTCTGATCGCTGCATCCAGCAGGATAATGTGCCATGTCACAAAGCTCAAATCATCTCACCGGATCTCAGTCCAATAGAGCACCTTTGGGATGTGGTGGAATGGGAGATTCATATCATGGATGTGCAGCAACGGTCATGCCATCATGTCAGTATGGACCAAAATCTCAGAGGAATGTTTCCAGCAACTTATTGAATCAGTGCCATGAGGAATTAAAGCAGCTCTGAAGGCAAAAGTGGGTCCAACATGGTACTAGCAGAGTGTACCAAGGTGACCAAGGAGTGTACAACAAATGATTTTAGAGTATTTTCTTATCAAAGAGGAAAGGAAAATAGAAACATGTAAATCTCAGAATACTGTAATAAACAACATATTCCGGAGGCCTTCCAAATTCTTGTTGTGAACACAGAGAATCTGACTGTGGCTCACCACTGAAATTAAGCCTTAATTATGGTTAGAAGCATTTCTGAGGCTTGCCAAAGCCTTGTCATGAAGATGCAAAAAGAAAAAAAAAACATCCCTTCATTTTTTTTTTAAATTCTACATTTAATATGATGAAAACAAGGCCCTGTACAATCCACCTTCGCAGTGAGTACAATATTTATTTTACAATTTGTACACATTAGAACATGGTGCTAAACTGGCTCCACTTGATCAAAATGCAGTCGAGAACGAAAAATATCCTCTTTGCACACCTGCACCACCAGGAACCTTCCATTCAGAGAGAGGAGATCATCTTTTTTTTGGGCCTATCATACAGCAGGCCTTAAGTGAAAAAAAAAAAGTGTCATGAGAGTCCAAACACCTTCTATGGGATTCCATGTGTGTCTTATTCCCCTGATTGATCCATTAGATAAAAGCATGCTGTGAAGCAACAGCCCTTGATCTCTATAACCACTAGTACAGACCTGGCCAAATGAAAATGGCATTAAATAGTTCAGCTGTGAGGTGGACATAATTCATAGCAGACATTAAAACAACCCCCAAAACAGACCTTATTTGCAACATAAATTAAGCACTCTTCATGTTTTCTCAAGTACTCAAAATGTATTTCACTGCTGTTGTAAACCAGGTCTGTACCAGTTAACACTTTGTCCTCTTCTTTAAATCTAAAAGTCCTCTGAGAGGAAAAGGCCCATCTGTCAACCTGTACAGCCATTATTGTGCCACAAAACACAAACAGAACACATTGACATCAACATTTAAAACAGGGGAGTGAGTTCAAATGTTTTCTTGGTCTCCATGTAGCCGCGCGCTCGCTTTAACGTGTTTTTCGCTCGTTCGGTGACGGCACGTCGTTAACCCGCCAACAGGCTCACCGAGTTCTCTCCAAAGGCCACAAGAAGCATGATTTTATACAAAACTAGACTCCCTCCTTTCATTTCTCAACTGAAGAAATCTAATATTGCTAGAAAACTTCACCATCTTTTGCATTTTTTTTCCTTTTTTCTTTTTAAACACATTTTTATGGAAGAAATGTTAACCTTCCCAGTGTTTCCCAGAATCAACAATGAAAGCACTTCCAAGTTCGTTCAAACACATAGCAGTCCACAAAAAAAAAGGGGGGGCAAAAAAAAAGGGAAAAAAAAAAAAAAAAAAAAAAGGCCCTCAGCTTCTTTCAACTCGAGGCTAGCTTTCATTGAATTCATTTGTTTTATGCTACATAAGTGTACACTTTGCGATCTTCTGGTGTTCTTGCCAAATATTCCCTCTCAATGAGTCCTTCAATGCGTTTCTTGATGACTACAGGACTAGGAAGGAATCGTGCTCGCAACTGCTGTGTCACCTGTGGAGACACAAAGCACAGTTGTTTAATTTGTGGCTTATTCATTCCCTGTATATTTACCACTTTACTCTTAGGTTTGTTATGCAAGACTCTTTCATATCAACTTTTTATGTGCAAGAAGTAAGCCCATTAGAGAACTAGAAGATCTAACTTCTTGTACATCACATCATTCGCCACTAGGGGGCCCACTGAGGGGAACAAAAGTAGTGCCCACTTAAAAAGTGGAACCACGACATTATTACAACTATTGTTTTATTTTTGTACCCTTTACAAGTAGGCTTTAGCTAGTATTTCAGCTGACTGACCTCTGCTACCAGGACATTGTGCTGCATCTTCTTTCTAGACTTCATGATGCGAACGATGGCAGCTTCGATCTCATGCTTCCTGTCGTCGTCCACTTTCTGCCGTGTCTCCTTCCTCTCCGGATCCGACTCCCCCTGTTTAGCAGCCACTAGGTAGTACACCAAAAAAAAGGACAATAAATGCAAGGGACAAGAAGTGTAACTAAAGCAATACGCGTTATTTTTGACCTCTTCAAGGTTTGACATGTGTGTTCAGAGATGCTCCTCTGCAGATCTTGGTTGTAAGAAGTGGTTATTTAAGTTACTGTTGCCTTCCTATCGGCTTGAACCAGTCTGGTCATTCTCCTCTGACCTCTGAGATCAACAAGGCATTTTCGCCCAGAGAACTGCCACTCGCTGGATAGTTTCTCTTTTTATGCCCATTCCCTGTAAACCCTAGAGATGGCTGTGCAGGAAATTTCAAGTAGGTCAGCACTTTCTGAAATACTCTGACCTTATTAATTATTACTGAGCTTTAATAAAGTGAAAATCCCTTTATTTCAGAACTAAATACAGCCTGCTTAATAACACTGAGATGGAACAATGGCCAACCAACCTTGCAAAAAACCTGCCTGCTTAAATGTTGACACAATAAAACTCTACATCCAAACAACTGTCTGTGTTTTAATGTCATCAGTTAATTTCCACAAATGAACACCTACGAAAATCAACCTAAAGCTGTGAGCCGTAGGTAAAATGTGTTGTGAGGGAATTTTTTTTTTTCATACCCGTCTGAATTTTGACACGGTGCAGTTTGGAGGTAAATTGGTCATTGACTGTAAACACATGGCCATTTTCAATCTCCTTGGACTTTGGCTCCTTGGTGAGAACTCTCTGTGTTGGCTTCCCACAGGCCAGAGACTGCAGCGCTCGCACCAGCTCCCTCTCTGGGATGTCTGTCTCCTGCTGGATCTCCTACATAGTGAAGAGGTCAGGCTTGGGGTCAACACAGTACAGAGGCCGCAGTCTGAAATGACCTTTCCATGCTTGTCCACTACAACTGAAGGGCATATAGTTTTTGTGATATGGGGACCCAAAACATCCTACTGTGTAGGGTGTTAAGGAATTAAACTGCATACCTCAAAGGTGGACTTCTCTCTGTTGTTGAAAAGCATGAGAATTGTCATCTGGAAGGTGGACACTTGCAGGATGTGCTTTCTGGTATTGGAGCCTGTCACCTGGGCACCACCCACTCCAACCTCTGATCCATCCTCCTGTTCAAACGTTGGGATAAGGCAACACAAAAACATTAGTCAGAATCCACTTTGAGAAGATGCCCAAAAACCAGATTTAATATAAAATCATATGAATACATGTATTAGTATCTTTCCTAATTATTTGTCTGTTATAAGTAAAAATACCTTTTTTAAATGGTCACATTTAGCTTTGTTTATTAGTCTGTGTCTTATTTATTATTATTAAAAACACTTTACTAATTTATAAAACTGCAAATGCACAATTGCCAATGAAAGTAAAGCCAGGTCAGCTTGTTATTCTAGTAAAATATAGTTTGTTGAAATGTACTGAGACTCCCCCTTTCCAGGCGGCACATACCTTTTTAATTGGCCCGTAGAAGGTGGCATTTAGATCTGCAGAGCCCATATGGTGCTGCAGGGTGAGCTGTCTCCCACTGTGCTTACCAAGGTAAAACCTGCATGCAGAGGGGGGGGGGGGGGGTTATACTAGATTAACCTTCACCAAATGATCAATGCAACCTTACTTTCTGCAACAGGACTCCGGAGATATTTAGTATGAAATAATTATTTTATTTCTAGCACAGCATACTCTGTGATATTTTCAAGAACAGCTTCTATTGGTAACACATTATGGATTTACTGTTCCTTGTGGATCACACAAGAGAAGCAACTAACAAACCTTCTGAAGACTTCAAATGCATGTCGAGGTGAAGGGGGGATATTGCACTTGGGTGTTGCTGATTGCGTTGGCCAGTATCCCGTGGTCAGGACTCTAACGGTGAGGTCGACCCCTCCCAGTGACACCTCAAGTTAGAAAAAAACAACACATGATCACCTACAATGATACCATACTGAGGCTACGTGGTATCTCACTGTTACTGTGCACACAAAAGAGTCAGACATGACAAATAACAGACAACACATGCTAGATCATACTGCATCCATAAATTTAAAAGTAAAAACACTCAGATTCCAATATTGTATTTCATTATTGTACTTCTATGCGCTTAATTATGAATCACACTAGCTCAGACTGGCAACACTGTCCACCAAATGGAGCGAAAGTCACTCCAGCAATGTGAAAACACAGCACACTGCACTATGATTTTCCAGGATATGGATAGTTAGGTGCCTAATTGTTATTCTGTAATTGAGCAGCGCAACAAAGCTCAGTCAATCAAGCAACCATGTACTGATTACAGTTAGCAATTAGGCTCTTTATTGTGACACAATGTAGACTTTCCTCACCCCAGTCGTCTGTAGATGTTGTCTAAACTCATCCATGGTGGTGTTGGAGATGCTCATATCTCTGAACATGCCCTCCAGTTTAGATGTGAACTGACAGCCGCACTCGGTCTGAGAAATGAAGACAAGAAGAAGAATTACATTTACTAATTGAAAGCTGTTTAAAAAAGGGGACGGCTCATTCTAAAGTCAAATCCATTATAATTCTTCTGGCCTGTAGAACCAGGTTTAGACATATCAGCTATAGAGATATCAGCTGCCTCTTAGCCTTTTCATGCTCAAATAACCAAAAAAAACCCCAAAAAACATACATCTGAATAACACAGCAGGAATGCTTCTTTCCAAAAATCAGGACCCACTAAAATCCATAAACCTTCGTGTGAGGGATTTCTTGCAGGAACCTTTCTGTCAGCCAAAAGAAGCATGCAGATAGCCTTTTGTAATGCGCAGAGACACACATCTTTCTACAGTGAAACAGTGGTGGGTGTAGTTTGGAAGGAAAAAAATAGTTCCAACATAAAACTGATCACATCGAGGTTTGTGGATTTCTTTCAGTAACTGGGTCATGATTTCTGCAAAGAGACATTTCTGTTGAGTCTTTCAAATGTATCATTTTCTGCCGCTTTGAGCAAAAGAAGCCAAGAGCCATCTGGGTACATTATATCCAGGAGAAAGCAGACATTTCTACAGCTGATATCTCCAAAACTGAACAAGTCTGGTGGAAATAATGGATAAATAGCATCACAGAACACAGAAAAGCTAAGAACATTTGATTTAGAAGGCAACTGCCCATTTAAAGTAAAGAAACATTTAAATAACAATCAACAAACGGAGGCAAGTGGATACAGGCTGAGAGCTATGTTTCCTTTTACGTACTCTTCCACTGAACTGCACATACACTGGGGAAAAATGTGAAGAAGTACACATAAAACCACGGCCAGTCTCCGAGCACCTGGGGATGGTTCATTTTACATTCAGCTTACACCGAAGAGAGTTATATCATATCGCACGCCTGCTCACCTTCAGCTTTGAGATCATGTTCTTTTCTGAGTCGTCGGAGACGCTCTTGTTGGTGAGCAGCCTGCGAGCCAGGTGCTGCTTGTAGTACCTCTCGAACACGTCTTTCTCCTGCATGAAGCGGAAGAGCACCATGGCCTTGTCCAGTATAGACTCCACTTCTTGTTCTGTCAGCTGGATAAAAATAACCGGGTCAGGTTAAGCCCATTAGTCAAAAACAGACTTTATAACTTATTTTCCCCAGCACTTTTGGAAACCCCAAACAAAGCAAGAAACACAGCTTTCTACACACAAATATTGTGTTCTTTTGTTTGTTAGGCATTTTAAACTGAAGTGAGGTTATAAATTTTGAATAAGCAGGTCAGTAATATCTGTTATAAGTTCTAAAAATAAGAGCATCCGTGCATTAGTGGGCTCACCCCTTTAACGCCCTTCTTCAGTTTGTCATCGATGAAGAGTGAGAGATATTCAGGCGAGCGAGAGTTCAGGTTAAGGAAGTACTCAAAATCACCAGCAATAGTTTGTTTAAAGAGGCGGTCATTGTTGAAGGACTCCTGGAGGAAACGGTCAAAACGGGACTTCAGGTCCAGCAAACCCTGCAGGAAGACAAAAATGAAGAGGCATAATGCAGCTGCAGAGTGCGTTAGGAGTAGCTTAACAAACGAGTAGCTACAGCAAAAGAAAGCTGGTGTCATCAGAAAGAGTGAAGCTGGAAGGAAGAGCTGATCTGAAAAAAAATGAAGGCTGCCATTTGCTATTAAGAAGTGAACTCATAGTTATTATTTTACACGAGAACTTCAAAAGGACTTATAAGACTTTCAAAAACAGTGCTGTCTAGTTACCAGAAGGACCCCTACATGTTAATAAGTACAGTGCAAAGACTCAGTGTGGATGAGGGTAAAGACCGTCATGGTCTGTGGTAATAAACATGGGGGGGCGAGAGCAGTTATTCTCTGCTGGGAGGTAATTAAAGTCCATTATGGTCACGCAATGGCACGCTGAAGTGTACTGAGCTAGAGGAAATCCATCTGTGATCTCTTTCAAGGTAGCACGTTGTCAGTGGTTCCTCTCAATTACCTACAATTATCTGAACAACTTATCTTCAACAACTTTATTGCAATGTCACCTGATAACCTACTGTCATACCTGGATATAGTCCACAGGGTTTTTTCCTTCTCCTTCCTCCGACACCAGGGCCTTGCCCTGCTCCCGCAGGTACGAGCTCATACACTCACACATGGTCTTCAGCCCATTGGGAACCCTGCTGAACAGCTTGTACATGCATGCCAAATCTGTAGATGGGTAAGCATGAATACACACATGAACACACAGATAAAAAAAAACAAACAAAAAACACACAGATTTCTGGCAGCTGAAAAGGGACTGAGCATCTGAGCTCTGCAGAAAACACTTTGTTGAGAGTGAGCTGAAATATCCTGTCCAGGCACTACACTACAAATCAAATCACTGAATTCCTCACATATTGTTTGTGGCATTAAGCAGGGGATCAAAATGCGACTGTATTACTTAACCACTAAAGTATTTCCTGCAAGTAATCAAGTGTTTTGGTGATTTTCCAGTTCACTGTAAGTTGTGTTACTGTCATTTTAAACAATAAACAACAAATAAATAAATAAATAAATACACAGAAATGCTAAAGAAATGAAGTGGAGCATCAGGATGCTACTGAACACATACCGTCTGTTTTGCCGTTCTTCAGCATGTGGACTAGGCCTGAGTTCTCCATCTCTACGATGGTCTTCATGTGTTTGGAGATGAGCTCACGTTCCACCACCTTGACAATGGGCTCCTCTGTGGATTTATCCAGGCAGTGCATTACCCGTTCAATCTCCTCATTAATCCTGGCTTCCACCTTCTTTATGTACACACTGGCACTGTTTTCTGCAAGGAACTTTTGGCTTTCCATCTGAATGAATACAAGTAGTAGTAGTAGTATACACAAGCTGTTTTAGTTTCCCAACAAGAAATATGAATCCAAATTAAAATAAATAAACAAGGAGAATGAATTTTGCTTCCAAACCTGGAAAAATTCTGCAGACATTTCTAAAAATGGTGCTTCAAAGTCTTCTTCATAAACAGATCTCCCTTCAAGGCCAAGGATCATTAACATTTGGCAGGCATTTCTAATGGCCCCCCTGGAGAAGAGGAGAAGCAAACCAAATGGTAAGTAATGCAAAATAAAACAAAAACACAAAAAACAAACACTTTTGTGGAAGCTCATTTCACACTCAGTATAACTGCCAATGAACATTTTACTATTCATCCATTGAAAAACAGTTACAGTCCACAGTGCATGAAGTTCAGAAAAAAATCAATGTTTTAAAATGCCAGAGGCTCTGAGGCTTTGCCCACTGGGTGTAAATGCAGCAGATATATTTGGCAGATCATATATTTCTAATGCCAAAAGCACCCTGGTGACAAAATTGTACTATTTTCCACCTCAATATAAAGCATGTGAACTTAATGTTCTATAAAAACTAAACATAATTTATTAGATTGTGACTTGTGGTTACCTGTCCACCACCTCCCCCTTCCTCTCGCGTGCAATCATGTCTAGCAGGGTCTGTCGGAGGTGGTCTCTGATGCAGCCATAGCGAACCACCTGATCCCTAAATATGATAAGGCCCAGGTTGTAGACATTCTCTACATTGTTCTGCTGTACGTACACTCGATCCTGTGACACAGACACACAAAAAGAGAATTTTGTCCCACACAACATTAGATGTAAACACACATTACTGCCATATTTCTTATGCTTAAATATCTCTTTGTGTGATCTTTTAAAATATATTTAAGCTCATCTATTGTTAAACCACACCATACTCTAACTTACTGCATGATTACATTCGGTCTGTATACTCACCATATACATCAGGATGTCTCTAATCATCACCATGGCTGTCTGGTGGTCATTCCAGGCCTGATTTAGGGTTTGGAGGAAGTTATTGTTTAGGGAATTGAGAACATCTTCTCGTACCTTTGGGCGAGACAGAAACAGAGCCTTAGCAGACACCTGTATTTGTGATTTCTTGCTCATGCAGCATTTCAGTGTGAGCCTGCCTCCTTTTCTTTACCAGTCAGGCATACAACAGCTTGATAACAGTCACACTGCAGTGTGACTCAGCACAGTAAACCAATCGTCTCTGTAGAGTAAGATTCTTAAGGGCACACTGACCTCTCCTTTTTTTCTCCTCCTGGGCAGAGGTAATATATTACGGCCTCTGCTCCTAATGTTACACATGACCAGGCTTTATGAATGCACCGACTTCTTCTTTTACACATCCAGATCAAATCAAATGTCAGAAGCAAAATCATAAATCTAAACATACCATTAAATCAAACACGTATTGTGCAAACTTGCAGCTTACTTAAAAAAAAATACAATGTAGCTCCTAATATATTCATCTGTTAAAAGCAGCATCTGTAATGCTGCTTTTCTACCATATTAAATATCACATACATTAAATTCAAAGTGCATATGCAACACCAGTTGTAATTAAAATATGGCTTCAATTATTGATTACTGACAAGATATTTAAGAGCCAGAAGAATGTATGAATATGTACAGTCATAGCCATGTTTCAGGTGTTATGGGGGTAACATTTGGAAATAAAACAGAAGAAATAACAAAAATGACCTTAAAAGTCAGAAGTGCTTGTAGAAAAATAAACATCTGAGACTGAATGGACACGCTCGGGTGGACTTAAAGCTCTTTTTCATCCCTCGTCTAGACAACAGTGAATCGCTGTTGAAAAATAAATCCTTCTGTCAATAATTCCTAATATTAACAACTATTAGGCCCAAAAGAATATATTAAACAAAAAAAAAAAGCAGAGGCACTGCCGCACAAAATAACTCTCAGTCCACCTTTAAGATCTAAAAGTCAACGCTGAGAAGAAACTGAACGTTTCAGCTGTTTTCTAAACTTAAGTTGGATTGAGATGATGCCGCATTCGCACCATTACAACTGCGTTTCTTTCAAAGCATCTACTCCATTGTGAGACAATAAAAACACTGTTGTCAGATATCTTCTCTTTGATCCATTATTTGTTGACATTTCCTGACTGCTCATTTACGAAGCCTGCCAAGTTGAGAATGTGCATTTAATTAAGCTGTAAAACCATCTGGCTGTTATTCAACAACATCCTGCTGAAATACTGCTCATTGTGTATCTGCTCACTGTAAAGCTGCAAAGAAGCATTTGCTACAGACATCACGGATGAGCTTAATTTGCCACTAATTACATACTACAAAATACAAGTGACAGCTTAGGAACAATGATGCTTTCTCTAACTTATTAGGAGGAGGTTTAAGAAGGAATAAATCTCTGATGGCCCTCCTTTGTGCCAATTTTGTTTATACAAGCTGCTTAGGATAATCCAGTTAACAAACATTTCATTTTAAGTGGTAAAATAAACCAACTACATATCCAATTTGAGAAACTTAACTCCATCAAGGAATCATTCAAAGGCACACTGAATATCTTCTATAATGCACAGGGCAATGTGTGTTTTATGAATGGCTTTAAGACAGATGTGCATCCTCACACAGGTGAAACCCCAAAACAAAATTACCGCTGAAGCCCCTATCCACAAACATGAGCTCTTCCTACCCTTCCAGCCACAGGAATGAGGCACTTACAAAAAAAATGGGGCATGAGTGAAGGGGTTTACAAATCTACTACAAGAGTTGAGTAACAGCCTGTGAAATTGTATTCTCCATCTTTTTAACTTCACTGAACGCTCACTCGCCCTCACAAGGCTGCTCATGAACGGAACTAGCTCATATTTTCTGCTGTCGCCTTTGTTGCTCAAGGATGGCACGCAAGCCAAGCAAGAAAAAGATGAATCATAATATGAAGCCCACGACAGTTTCTGTTTAGCACCAAACAGACTTTCAAGCATTTGATTGAAATTCAGCTCCAACATTCAAACCACAGGCATTATTAAAATCAGATTTTAATATCACTGTGGTAATTGGGGAGAAGTGTGATTCACAGGTCAGGCTGGATTTTCCTTTTGTGGTACAAACTGTCCCCCAAAGATAAACTATAATGTCAGTCTTTCTTTACATAGACCAAATCCAGTCTACCTTAAGTATTAGGTACGCATGTGCTGGCATGTATTACACGCTGGAATGGCAGAGAAGTCAAATTCACTCTAAATATTTCATTCAGTCTGTCATCACCTGACTTCCAGCAACTGTGTTAGGCTGTGATGTGTGACGGCCTTACTTTGTTGATAAGATGTTCAGTAACAACTTCACGCAGGCCGGTGTACAGCTTCTCTCCATGTTTGTGGAGCACCATCGTGTAGGCGTTCCGATAAAGTTCCTCGAAGCTCAGGCCGCTGTTGTTCTTCCTCTGAATTTCCTGGATGGCATTCTTCAGAAGGTCCCAGATGTTGTTGACGTATTTCTCGTCCATCGTCATCTGCAAAAGGTAATTGTAAGTAATGGGTTTCAATAGGATGACCACCACCTGCGATTACTTGTGTCAACATCAAGAAAATGTGCAGAAGAACATGTGCATATTACATCATGTGCTAGAAGCCCAGTACATGATGCTAGCAGGGGAGCTAAGGGCCCCAGTCATACAAGCCCAGAGATCGGTTTAGCGACTGCCTATTAACTGGTGGTTGCTAGGGAAAAATTAGTATTCCCAGACTGGCTGGAGGTTGGTCAGAGCTGCAAAGAGGTATAGGGGCCTGCACCAAAACCCTCCTTGCAATTGCTAGCAGATTGCCACAATACCCATACTTTGTATGGAAGACAGTGACTTGTCTGCAAACACTCGCCAAGCGATAGTAGAACTTGAAAACTGCCTTCAAAGTAAAACTTGTGCCTTACGCTAAAATCATGTTTCAAAAGGCACAGCTTTTACTTTGATGGCGGACGTCCTCTGACTCTGGTTTGCACTGCACTTTTTCCAAGTTCACTACTACTCTGTGGTTAGTTACCAAGTGTCTGCAGGCAAGTCGGTGTCTTCTATGCAAACCATCGGCAGGAACTGATGTTCATCATGGCCAAATGAAGTCATTGCGGACACCACTGGATCCTTGCTTACTTGCTTACTTACTTATGTCAACGAGCATATCTGACTTGTTTGTGATTCCACTACCAACATAAAAATGGTTGTTTCCCCCTGTTGCTGTGCCAGGTTTGTTATGCTTCGAGTGCAACCACAAATGACAGCATTTGAATGCATTCGAGATTCTCAGAGATGGAGATGAAACAAAGCACATAAATTAGATGTAAAAGAATAATTTTGCTTAATGGGGTGCAGAATAAATTTTGTGAACTGTGAAAGCCTCAGTCTTTGATTTGTTTTTTTACTTTATTATTGAGAATAAGCCACTAACAGGGCTTATTCCCCCCTCTAGAAAACTCCTTCCCATCAATAAGTTTGCTTAGATTTGCAAACACACCCTTCTGTGCATACTGCCTGTAAAGATTTCCACCAACCATATGCTTTAATGTGTAGAGATTCATTAAATGGGCTAAGATAAATCTGTTGATTATAGAAAATGACTAAGAGAGAAAGCTGTAAGAAAAGGGTGAAAAAGGATGCCTCACCAAAAAACCAAAAAACAACACGAGGTACTGCAATGTCCAAAACAATCCCCTTTAAGTAGTTGCATAGGCACTATGAGGAAAATGTAAAGTGATGGCAGTGGGTCAGCATCTATACACTGATATTAGGGTCTGTCGTCATATATACCAAGCATGTGGTATATATACCAGCCCCAGTCCTCGTAAGTTACTTTTTTTTAAGCTTTCAAATGCCATTTTACCTCCTTCCCCCAATCACTGTTGAGTGACAAAACCAGGAGGAAGGACACAGAATTTATAAAAAAAAAAATACAAATAAAAAATCCTCTGAAGTTCTAGTTCAGCCCAGCTGTGAAGCATCTTGGTAACAACAAATCTATGATCTAGTCTATAATTAAAAGCTTTAAACTTACTCTAGAGTCTTTGCGGGTTTCCTACGTGCCAAAGACATGTTGGCTAAAGAAGAAAAATTAATGCATGCCACCCCTGTGCTCCTCCTCAGCAGACAAGCCCAAACACATGCACATCAGACCTGCTGTCAAAACAGCAGGTCTGACAGTTGTTCTATCAGGACTGGGCTATGCTCAGCAGGCTCATATCTATATTTTAAAAGGTGGCATTGAATTAAAACTTCGTTACTAAAATGAGTAATCCATCAGCTACAGGAATACTGTTGCTACACTCTCATTTAGCAGAAAGGCTAATGTCTTATGGAGAATGAGGTCAGTTCAGAAAACAGATAATTGAGTGCCTTGCAGAACAAGGGGATGCCAGGTGAGCGATGAATCGATATCAACACTGACACAAGTCTATAATCTACATAGCCATCAATCCAAAACCACAGCTGGGTTAGCTCATTTGATTTTCGTTAGCATAATTTAAAAGCGGCTGTAATGTAGCTATTACAAAAGTACAGACCCCTTGCTGCACAAATTTCCGTCACATTTAGAGCTCAGACACAAAGACACTATGCGGTCTTTATATTTATATATGTGTGAATATATTTTATTTAGAAAACAAGCAAAAATGTGCCAAAACAACAAGTGTCAAGAGCCAGTGCTAACGTTAGCATCGGCTATGTCGGCTGATCAAATCGGCTAGCTGATGTCTGGGAAGTTGTGGGATAGTTAAGCGACATGGAAAATAAAAATTTATATTTATAAAACTCATCACTGAGCTGGTATTATAACGGAGTGTCCCCCTAACAGACAGGCCGGGAGCGGGGAGAGACTGGATCTCTGACGGCTATACTTTGTTTACGGATAGTCAAGTCATCTCAGCTGGTTAGCCTGCTAGCATTTAGCCGTCCTCGCAGACCACGGTGATCGCGTCCGCGGCCGCGGGATATGCAGAGCACCCACTGCGGCGTGCACTTACAGGAAAGGCCCGTATCCTCATTTTGGTGTCCTTCTTGGTGCCGCCTTTGCTGAGATTGGACATGGTTGCCTCGTCCGTGGGCTCCGTATTCACATGAAAGTGTTGTCCAGGGAGGGACTGGGCCGACTACTGGTTTAAGGAGCAGCCTACGAGCTTTCACCCGACCTCGTAGCTCCGGGTCCCGGCACCACAAGTTTATTGTTGACTGCCAAACACCAAATCCGACAGTTCTTCATACAGCAATGGCGGACTACCTGCAGTTCTCATTGCGCAGAGCTCACGCACTTCAACTCACGCGAGAACTCAATTAGTACGAGCGTTTTCTCAACTTTGCTTTGCTTTGAGCATGTAACTTGAGTTTTAATTTTAAAGCGTGCATTTAGTAACATATGTCTGTTATTTATTTATTTATTTTTTACTGTGTGTCGGTAGAAGTACTACTGTTCACTCAGGCTACCTTACCAGTATAATACTGGAGTGAAATACTGTTGCAAAAATGAACCCCTAATTTTCAGTCACTGTAATTGTTACTTCTCAAATTGTGTACATAAAATAGATCACTTTATGAAATATAATGTATTGTTTAAGATGTAAAATGCTGAAGATTTTATGTAGCCTATATGCCCCTGATTTAGAATACATATGTTTGCAAATATGTTATTGGAAATACCATATGTAATAAAAGTGTCTTATACTTTTTCTTTTAGGCTTACTTAAGTGCCTATTCCCACAATTAAAAATTGATCTGTTAAAGTAATTTTACTTTTTTTTTTGTTTTTTTTGTTCCAAGGTAATTTTGTAAGGTGTGACTGGCTGCATTTTGGCTGTGATCTGAAGTTTACAGTAGCTGGATGATTTGCCAAATCTTTCAGGCAGACAGCCCCACCTACTTATTGTTATTCATTTATTTATTTTTTGCGTAATGAGGATAGCTAATCAGAAAAATAAAGTTGGTTTAACGCAATCTGCTTGTGTTGAGTCCAAGAATAAAAATATAAAGCTGTGATTGAGCATAATACATTTCCTTTAATCAAATTGTACTTTCACAGAGACTCTAGTTCTGATATACAGTTGTGGTCAGAAGTTTACATCCACTTATCATGTGCATGAATGTCATTATAATTTGGGGCTTTTTTTAATTTCTTTGAACTGTTCTTTTTCCAGGTTGGAATGATTGTGCAGCATACGTCTTTAATAACATTAAAAAACAAGAATTAGGTGCACAAATTTGAATTTATTTAGGATTTTCTCCAATCCAAACAGGGTCAAAATTATACATACAGGCTCAAATATATATACATGCACTCACTTAAATATTTTAATAAGTGGTGCTGAAGGTTCTGCATTGTCTTTTTTTTGGATAGGGAACAGTGAAGATAGAGAGATAAGGGAAGACACACAGTAAAAGGCCACAGATCAGACTAGAACCCAGGTCACCTGCACCATGGCCATGCGGCATAAATGGTCTCCCGCTCACCCACTAAGCCACCCCAGGGCCCATACAATATCTTTTAACGTGACAAGGTCAAGGCCTGTTAATTACTCATTTGTCATCATGACTGACTACAACTGGTAGTTTCTCTCTGCCATCATAAAAAGGATTTGTTTAACAGCACTCATTGGACTGAACAATATGCAGAACAATGGGAAGGGCCAAGGAACTCAGTGAAGATCTAGGAAGGAGAACCGTAGACTTACACAAGCTGGGAAGGTCTCTTGGAGCCATTTCTAAAAAAACTGTAGATTCCAAGATCATCAGTTCAAACAGTTGTAAGTACAAGTTATTTGGACGTCACCACTTTGCCAAGGTCGGGAAGAATCCCAAACACACATCAGTGTATATATTTGAGCCTGTTTGTATAATTTTGACCCTGTGTGGATTAGAGAAAATCTAAAATGAATTCAAACTTGTGCACCCACTCCTTGTCTTTTAAAGTCATTACAGATGAATGCTGTATGATCATTCCACCCTGGAAAAAGAACAGTTCAAAGAAATCATTAGAAGCCCAGAATTACCATGATATTCATGCCCTGCAAACTTCTGACCACAGCTCTATACTGGAATATCTTCAACTAGGGGCTGCTAAAGTTTAATTTCAGTATAATTTCCCATAATAAAAGCACTGCAAGCTTTGCCAGTTCTACTTCACCCAATGTAGAGAGAGGACAGAGTGCTAACTGCTGGAGAGGGGAGTCAGTAGATTTTTTGCTCCAGGACCCCCCAGTATGTTAATCTGGCCATGCTTACACACTACGTGGCACAGGCCAACAGGCTCAGCAGAGATGCCACTGTGATGACTAAATCAGTATTGCCAGAGACAAATATGCAGCTCCAGGCACCGTAGTACACATGTGGAGCGATGTTGCAGAGTATGGTGAAGCTGCAGCTTGCGGTATGTGTGCACATTTAGAGAGGACAACCGAGAAGCCTTTCACCAGATTTATTTCAAGAAAAAAAAAAAAGATTTAAAATGTTGTCCATTTGCCTTCCTCTCAAAAATGTCCTGGTTCGACACATCTGAAGAAGAACAAGATCACCAGCACTCAGAACTCAATGAAACAAAGAATTAACAGATGGATACTGGATTTAGTTGCCAGTATAAGCATCATTTACACATTTCAGATTTGTCTGGGTTCTTATCTGTGGTAGAATGTCATATGTATATCTCAAATACACATATAGTTTTCTTTCATCCCTTCTGAAAAAGTCTAAGCTTGGGGTTGTTCAAAAATGGCTTAGTAAAAAAAAAAGAAAAAAAGAAAAAAAGAAAAAAGGAGAACAGGAGGCAACCACTTTTAACACATTACAGAATTGAAAAAACTTCCCATTGTAATAATGACAGACGATCAAGAAACGTTTTCTTTTAAAACTCTTGATATTTACAGCAATTATATTTTTGCCACTTTTAACAATTATGTCACAGGTGATCATCACGATGGCGTTGCATCACAGGTTCGAGTCCCGCTGCTCTGTGATGATGGGAAATCGATTTGTGTTCACACTTCATGGACAAGCTGTCATGACGTAGCGGAAAAGTGTAATATGAACAAAGCCCTCATCGTCACTCCAACATTAGAGAACAAAAATATTTTACGTTTTTTTTCTTCTTCTTTTTTTTTTCGCTTTGCAGCTTGCCCAGAAAGTAGAAAAAATTTGCTTGGCACATTTAGCCCTGACTCTCTAAAACAAACATAAAAGGACAGATACACAATCATGATAGAAAACTGAAGCTTTTTAGGTTTAAAATTGTCACAGTCCATTGATATATATATTTTTTTCCTCAATGGAAACATCATGATCTAACACTTAAAAGGCTTTGGCAACTCAGACCTAAAGCAATAATTTAACAAGAGGCATAGGTATTTACATAGGAATCTATGCAATGTCACAGAGGCAGACAATTCATATTGCACATGAAAAAAAAGGCAGGTACATGTGAAACGGTGGTTTCAAAATAACAGAAAAAAAAACAGAGAGAGAGAGAAAGAGTTTGAGAAAGAGAGAGCGGCTCTTCTACAAACACGTCTGTATGCCCTTTAAAAACTTTTTAGTAAAATTGTTCAGTCCATGAAGCAGGCCAAGGCAGATCATTGAGCTTGCACTAATGCAGATCCCAATGTTGGTTTAACACGTACATCGCACCGCTTTGAGAGCCGATTAACCTTTCTCACTAATGGCTCCTCACTAATTTTCTTTGAAAGGATCTCATGAGGGTTCACAAGGTACTTTTCAAAGAGAAATTCTACACTGATAACCTGGAATTGCCAAAAGTTTGCTTTCATCTTCTTTCATTAATGTTAACATTATCAGGGCAGCATAAAAGGGAGGGGGGGGGGGAGAAGAAGAAGGAATTCTGGTAGATCATTTGAGGTTTGTGTCAGCCTCATTTCTGTGAACACCGCCTCTGTAAAGATACACCAAATATTTCTCTCTTGCTCTTAGCTGCCTCTCTCTCACCCACGTAGCCACTCGTGCATCCACGCATTCGCTCACCCCTCCACACGCAGGCCCACGTGCAATGGTGTCCGCTTTCTTTTTGGAACTATTCAGCGATTTTCCTCCCGTAGCTCTGCAGCATTTCTCACTTTAAACACTCTAAGGTAAAACTACGTATGGCATATTGTAACATAAAACTTCACCAC
>JAVDPK010001518.1:77920-93116 GCA_034780415.1 Cichlasoma orientale
TTGAGTAAAATTTGACCACGAGTATCAGTACTTTTACTTAAGTACTAGAGTTGAGTACTTTGTCCACCACTGATTGTCCCCTTGGAGATGGTCCTGAGGGTTGTTGACCCACTACTGATCATGTGAATCATCACGAGCCAAGGTGTGAGTGGAGGTTGAAGCACCTTGGAAAGGATCTCAAGATTGCATTCTAAGTGGCTGATAGCTGGCGTCATAAGCCACCACCTCTTCGAGGATGCCAATGTTCACATTTTAAACCAAGAAGACAGATGGTTTGAGAGGAGTAAATGAGGTCATCTATGTCCACTGTGAATTACCATCATTGAACACTAAACACTGAACATGATCAAAAGTGGGTCAACAACCCTCAGGACCACCTCCAAGGGGACAACCCCCATTAGGGGTTAAATACACAATTTATTTTTAGAACTGAAGAAGCCTCTTGGATTAGAAGAGATACATCTTCACAAACCTACAGAAGTCCAGGTGCCTTCTTTTTTCAAGCTCTCAAGGCCACCATGACTGGATGACTGAGAATTTACACAGATTTATAACATACGTTTAGATAAATGTGTCCATTGACTGCTGCCATTATTTTAGCACTTACTGTTATGGTTGTGGGCCAGTTGCCCAGTGTTTGAGTTTTGGACAAGGGAGATTCTTGGTTTACCTTATGTTTACATCGTTGTGTTTTTTCCTTTTGAGTATATTTGGTTGTATTCTCAGTTCCTATTGTTTTGGTTTAGTTCTCCCTCTGTGTCTTCCCCAATTTAGATGTGTCCTCCCTTTTGTGTCTTGTCTCCTGTGATGTGGCCAGTCTGTCTTAAATTGTCAGTGTTTCCCATAGTTCTTTGTGGCGTTGTCCCTCAGGACTGTGCGTCCCGTGTGTTCAGTGTTAATTCTTTGACTCCTAGATTGCTAGTTTGCAAGTTCCAGGCTCCTGCCTTTCCTGAGTGTTCTGCATCGTAATGCTTTGAAAGTCTCAGTATTAAACCTGCCTCGAGAAATCACTTCCTGCCTTTCGAGTCCTGCATTTTGGGTCCAAGCCTACCTGCCACACACAGCTGTTTTATGACACTTAATCTGTGTGTGTGTGTGTGAGTGTGAGTGTGTGTGTGAGTGTGTGTGTGTAAGAGAGAGAGAGAGAGAGGGAGAGACTTTGCTCAGGTATTATGTAGTGGTAAGTGCCCCGGGGCCTACCACAGAGTTGTTACGCCTCTGGCACATGATCCAAATGTAGCAGGTGCGTTGAGGGTACAGCAGAGGTACACAAGGGGAGGGGAGATTAAATTTAAATCAAGCAAGGTCGGGGGTCACTGAACTTTTTGATAACACCCTGCAATTGGAGATCAGGACCTAGCAAACCTTGAAACAAGATTGGTGTGAAATAAGCTTTAGTTTGTTATTCACAAGAAATATCTGTTGTTTGCTAAGGAGTTACTGTTTTCCTACTTGCCACTGGCCTCTCTGCATTTATTCCTTATACCCACTTTTGAAAAAACCTCAGCTTAGTTGGATTCCTGCTAAATCTCTGTAGCCTTTGATTAAAACTGTTGATGACAAACACCGGTTTACAGTGAGCTTGTTCTATGTGCAGCTGTTGATTCTTTCTCAAGTGTTTGTGTGAGTAAATGCAATCTGTCTCATGTTTCCTTTTGTTTCAGGCTGTGACTGAGCAAGCATCAGCTTCCTTTCATGCTGTGTGACTCCTTCTTTGTCATCGTCTCTGGAGGTAGTAGTTGTCAGCGGTTATTAAAGTAGCACTAATGTTCCTGTCATTCCTACAACTCATGACGACACTGACAACACTAACTGAGCTGGTGATGTCACTTCATGAAATCTGAATGTTTCAGCCGTGCATTTGTTTGAAAGTAAGTCGCCAAGTTTTAGATGTTTTCATATATGATTTCAAAAAGTAGCAGTTTCCGCACAGCTTTAATGCACTTATAAAGTCTGAGTTAATTAGATGGATACGTTTTAATTAACAGTCTGCTTTGTTAGAACACCATAACATTTGCTTTGAGTGTGTTCCTGACACTGTACCGGTGCACTAAAATGCAAAGAACCTTGTCTAATTTAAATGATTGCCATCAGTATTCACCAAGGGACTGGCCTCCTCTCAAATGTCAACAACTGCCAATCACGGCTGTCTAAATATCACGGTCGCTCAAAAAACTACCTTACTCAGATGCAGGAGATGTGTTGCACGATAGCACCTTTGTTACAGACAATGATACCCAGGCTCATCTACTTTCTCTCGCCCTGGGAGCGCCACAGTGAGGATTTATTCAAAGCTCAGGGGAGTAAAAAAGGGACACTGATGGGACTACGCAGGCAAAAAACACTAGTTGTTTCTCACTCACACAATCTGAAAGGGAGGTACAATAATGCCTCCATTCTTCATCCTCCCCCTTTTTTTATTTTCTCTGAACCTTTCACTCATCTGCATCTTATTCACGGACTCACTCTTTGTCGTTCTGTTCCCTCTAATGTTTTGCATATTCTCACTATTCACAGTTCTCCCCCCTTACACCCCCACCTCTTTCCCTCACTCTCTTTGTCACCTGTTTCTCCATTTGTCCCTTACATCCCATTATGAGTCTCTGTCTCCCCGCTGCAGGTGTTTGACAGTCACACTGTCGTCATATGGCTGCTGTTCTATTTTAATCTGACTCTTCTGTTCAGGAACAGACACCCACATGCTCTCGCCATTGTCTTGGCTCCATTTTGCTCTCTATTCACTTTTCTCCTCCACTGGATCGTTACCTTGTTTGAACTTCTACTATTTGCTCTATTTCTAACTGCATTCTCCTTTGCTTTTAACATCCATCCATCCATCCATCCATCCATCCATCCATCCATCCATCCATCCATCCATCCATCCATCGTGGTGCATACAGGAATGGACAGTCAAACTGTGATAAATACAGACATCGCAGCTGCAGTGTTGATAATGTCTCGCTTAATGTATCAGACCTCTGCCTCTAAACTCATCTCCGCTTGTAGTTTGCTATTCACAAATTAGGTTTTTTTCAATTTGTGTACTTTTTAGCCTTAAATGGAATAGGACAGTGGAGCGAAGACAGGAAAACTGAGAGAAAGACCTGGGGAAGACGCATAGCAAATGGCCTCAGGATGGACTTGAACCCGGGCCTCTGCATTAGCCTTACAGCATATAGGTTGCCTGCTAAATTCCAATGCAGATTCATTTGAATTTAAAGCAACAATTAAAATAAAATCCAATTTTACCAACTGTTCCATAAAAAAACATTTAGGTTCAGATTACAAAGACATTTAATTAAGATGGGAAAAAATAAGCGCGAAGGTGATGCTGGCATATCTATATTTATATGTATCTAACTAAGCTGCTTTTGTGTTTAAACATAACTTAACCTTGATCATAACCTATTTACATTTAAAAAAAAATGCTTTTTTTTCCCATAAAGCTTTGGAAACATTTTGGAAACCACAAACAGATTATTCTGTTTTGCCGGCTGAGATATCAGATCACATTCTACTTGTCAGGGCACCGACAAATACACTGCTCACTTTATTAGGTTCACCTGTTCAACTGCTCAAATCAGCCAATCACATGGCAACAATTTAATGCATTTAGGCATGCAGACATGGTCAAGACAACCTGCTGAAGTTCAAACCGAGCATCAGAATGAGGAAAAAAGGTGATTTAAGTGACTTTGAACGTGATATGGTTGTCGGTGCCAGACGGGCTGGTCTGAGTATTTGAGAAACTGCTGATCTGCTCAGATTTTCTTGCACAACTATCTCTAAGGTTTACAGAGAATGGTCTGAAAAAGAGAAAATATCAAACATCACGGCCCACCTGAGTATTCTTGCTGACCATGTCCATCTCTTTATGACCACAGCGTACCTTTCTTCTGATGGCTGCTTCCAGTAGGATAACGCACCATGGTCAGAAAGCTCAGATCATCTCAAACTGGTTTCTTGAACATGACAATGAGTTCACTGTACTGAAATGGTCCCCACAGTCACCAGATCTCAATCTAATAGAGCACCTTTGGGAAGTGGTGGAATAGGAGATTCACATCATGGATATGCAGCCAACAAATTTGCATTTTCTATTTATCTGGTCATTTATTACGGAAACCATTATCTTTTATATATATGTTAAATGACTCACTTTATACTAGAAATTTACTGGTGTTGTTACTGGTGTTGATTGGAAGATTGCCAGCTAAACAATTATGTACGTGTTTTCCCCGACAACTAATATCTATATTTAAATATCTGACCATAACCTACCTAAACATGAACTTGTAAAATGTAACCAATGTTGGCGAAGTTCCAAAACAATTTTGCATCACTTTTCTTTTCATAGTTGATGCTACACAATTTCAGGTTGTCGAATGGAAGCTAGTTGCATGTTTTGTCTCTGCTTTTGTGTTTGTTTCCTATCGCTAAAGCTAGAGCTGCAGCAACCGGTTGATGAAATCAATCGTGTTTGAAAATACTTGAAGGGTTGGAAAATCTAAGACTGAAACCGTCTCATGTCGGGCATGCAGGGCTTCAAACCCTCTAGAACACACCCGTGGGATATTTTTTTGGCAACAGGTAACTCTCTTCTGAACCGACCTTCAGCGGTGTGGCTGGATTACTACACAAACAAGCTATAAATAAAAGATTTTGTTCAAACTGGGTAATAAATATCAAACATAGAGAATAGGAACGTGTTAATAATCATGCTGAGTTTTTCTTAATGATGTTAAAATAGATTTTGCAAAGCTATTATTATATTGCTACTTAATATATTCAAGAGGCAGCCAATGTACTTAAAGGAGGCTGAAAATAGCATGTTCACATTAACTTGCCAGGTACACTTTCTTCTTTCTCTCAAAGAGACAAATACAGCTTATTACAGTCTTACTGTATCTAGTGCATTGCATACATTTGTATTTGTATTTATAGTTATAGTGTTTACTTATCCAGGGACTGGAGATGGAAATTAGCTGGTAGCTAAATCTGGTACAATGCATTATTTTCCTGTGTGTGTGCATCTCCCCTGACAAATACAGTATATAAACTAAACTAAACTGAATTTGACTTCACAACAACTAACAATGCACCCCTTTCAGGAAGACCTCCTTTTTTCAGCTTGGTTATTTGCTCCCAGCAAAGACTCTGGGAGACTGCTGGGAGATCTGTGACGCAACTGTAAATATCCTTTGTCATCTTTTAATGTTGACACTCTTAAGTGTTTCTCCTTTGGACAAGAAACAGGAAGTCAGGAACACACACACACAGAGAGAGAGAGAGAGAGAGACAGAGCATTCCCAGTGATCACAAGTTCACACACTTGTTATTTTAACCTGAGGCCTTTCACCCGACTCTAGCCTTCTATTTAGCACGTCACGTTGTGAGCTTGCGTGTGTGAGATCCCACTTCAAAGTGTACACCTGGGGCATCTATTGCACATGAATGCAGGAAATTAAAAATGAGAATGTATTAAACTGAATTATAAACACACTATGATTAGTTCATCCAAACACACACACACAAATGAAAATATGCACAGGTGCAAGCTCACAAATCTAATTTTAATGACTGAAAAGGAAAAAAACAAAACAAAACATGAAACCAAACACATTTAGATTCAAAGACCCCCCCCCCCCACACACACACCCCTCAACGCATAATTAAGCAGAGGCTGTCTAATGTGTCTAATGTGATTTGACTAATCGAAATGTTCTGTTGTACTGTCTCTTGTACTATCTCTGTTGTACTGTACTCCTGAGCAGATTCAGAGCCATTGTTACTGTGTGAATGTCAGGGTGTGTGTCCGTTATGCCATTGTTTAGGGTAGAATAAATTTCCTGTTGAAAATTCCAGGATGGACTCTGGATGTTCTGGGAGCTTCCCTGTTTATCAATGTGTATGTGCGTATGTGTGTGTGTGCGTTTGTGTGTGGGCGCAGGGCAACACAATGCCTCGATATCCTCCTTATGCTACCTCTGAGTCTCCTTGACATTCCACTCACCTCTCCTTTTCTTGTTTACTCCCTCCCTCCTCTCATGCCTCCCTCTCCATCTTATCGTCTGCTGGGTCACTTCATGTCCTTTTACATGCTTCTCTCCTTTCCCATGACCTATTTTCCTCTCTTGTGTCCCCTTTTTAAAAAAAAGGGCCACCTTGAACTATGTTTCTGTGTGCGTGCTGGGGTGTACACTTAAGATAGCACCTCAGTTTTCTGAAATGAAACAAGTTTTTTTTTCTCAAGGATGTTTTCGGAAACATGCAGTATTAGTTAAATTTAATTCTGGCCTACTGCACTTTTACTAATGAGTATGAAGGTGTGTTGAGTTGATGGGAACTCCTGCACTCCTCTACTTTGTGTGTACGTCCTGAAAAAGAAACAAGGTTGCACGAGGAGAGGAACTGATAACGGAGAGTTAGATGGCTTCTTTGGGAAAACGGATATGAACAAGCTAGAAGGGTGACAGCAGGTAAGAAGTAAACCTGGGTTTTGGCCCTGAAGGCAAACACGTCAACTATCATTGTTCTTACCAGGTGTCTAAGCCAACACTTCTCCTACATGCGGCTTCAAACTTCAAGCCTTCATTTTTAAGGGTGAAACAGAATATTGTTTTTAACATTATCAGGTGAGAGACCATTTTTGTATAAATTACAGCGGCTTTTGGTTTGCGCTCTGGCCTTTTGTGCAATGCAGACACTTCACAGGTTTCTGACATTTAACTGGTTAATGGGTGAACTAAGATCTGTCACAATTACGTGCAATAAAAATCAGTGTGAAATGCATCTGGGGTGCACTGCAGGATTCAAAGGAAACTGATGCAGAGGTGAGAAAACATGAGATGTCCACAAAGAGGAGCCCATGCAGGTGAAACAAAAGTCAGGCCTATTGTGGCATGTGACTGTGTTATGTCTTCTTCTTTTTATCAAATAGATTTTTATTCTAAAACATCTAAATATAGCTTCGGACAGCACGTCTACCTGCAGAGGGCGTCTGTTGTCGGACGGGGGCAGTGTGTCAAAAATATGTGCTACAGCTGGTCTGTGGGCCACTCTTGCTTGTGCTGCTGTTGGTCCATCAGCCAGCCACAGAGAAGAGTGAGGTTAGAACAGAGCTGAAGGGACACCGAGTGTTAAAAACGATAAAAAGTGTGCACTGAAGTCACTGGCTGTGCTTTTCATGCTGTATTTTTTGATCTGTGATGGTGTTTTTTTTGTGCTTCTTCTGTTCTTGGTGAACTTCGCTGTTGCTCCCTTCCCTGTTCCAACCCACTCGTCAACTGATCAGCATTCATGTGACGCACATCAGCATCATCCACGTCGAGCAACGTGCAGCTGGGATTTTGAAGGATTATTTGCGCTGTTGGAAAACTGACTTACTTAACCACATTGAGAAAGGTTAAAAAAATATGGGTGATAGATGTTTATATGTAAAAAATGGGCCATTATAACCAATTACTAGGTGGTTACTAGGCAATTCAACTTTTGTGTATATAAATGCCGTGCAATTAAAACAAGAGGATGCTTTCATAAGGTGGTGGGTGCTTAAAGGCTAAAAACAGGTCATTTGAGCTTTTAGTGGTTGCCAGGCAATGTTATAGCGTCATAACGCATCATTCGTAGATCAACTTTTGTGGATATAAATTGGATGTTATGGTCATGAAATTAAAACGATACATTACTTTAATAAAGTTTTAAAGTTTCATGGGTGCATCAATGCTAAAAATGAGCCACTTTAGCCTGTTGCTAGGTGGTTGATAGGCAACAAAATGACATCATAATATCTGATATAGATAAGAACCTTCAGGTGTCAAAGATGTACCTGTGTACCAAATTTGGTAGCACAATCCCTGATAGTGTAGGAGGAGTTGGCAGACAAAGAAACAAACACACACACAGACAGATTTCATGTATGACACTAAGATACAACGTTAATAAGAACAACCTTAAATTGCATCCCCCATCTGGCACTAAAAATACTCTGTAATCTTCTTTTGCCGTGTGAATACAAGCAGACCAAAGCTGAATACATCTAAATAAATAGACAAATACACTGAACCGCAGCCTCTCATTATGCAGCCCTCCTGGCACCGGCAGAACTCTCTGAGTTACATGAAATACACCGCACTGTCTCAGTAGGCAAAGAGTATGATTCAGGAAAAATAATTATAACCCCAATAGCACGAGCATAATATGGAACAAGCCCAGAAACAGTAATTACAAGATGGGTCTATTAATTGAAGTGAGCTAATTTGTTGCCACTCCTGTCTGTGGATACTAAACAATGTCTGTGGCATCTGAGAACACTGATGTATTAAAGAAAAATAAACCGACTTTGTTGCCCCCCCCCCCCATAACAAAGTTGTGTTTACCAAGATTTGTCGCCAGTGTAAACAGCTCGCACTCATCTAAGTGAGTCTGATTATCCTGAGCAAGTAAGTCAGCTGATGGAGGATCAGCAGTTAGCGTTTTAAATGTTCTGTGCATTTATGTAGATTTGTTTTCCTGCCACGGCCTAAGACAAAAACAAACTCTGCCTGCAGGTGAGAATTTGAGCTTTCACCCTAAAATGGACAGCTAACCTGTCCAGTTTTTTTTTTTAAATTCATGCTTTTATCTCACCGAGTCAGGTCACTGGCATTGGCTCGCTCTTCTGCCTCAGTCAGTCAACAATGACCTGGCTGCAGCTGATGTCGGACGCCGCTGCCAGGCTTGTGACAAACACTCTCGCAGGTCCCACATCGGCCCATGATTGTCCTATTTTTATTGTCTCCCAGCGAAGCGCAGATTCGATTTCAAAGTCTGTCTTATTTCACACATGAAGTCCAAGCTAAAAAAAAAATAGCCAGTAGATGACTGTATCTTCATCTAGGTTCTTCTCACACGTGGAACAGTTCTTTCATACAGTTTAGAGGTAAAAATTTTAGCTTTCCTACAGTGTGGGTGCTCTTTTTTTGTAGTCTTTCACATGATCTCATGTGATTATATTCTTAAAATATATTCTCAACACATCATCAGCTATGTCCATATCTGTTTCATACCATAACAGACTGCAGTAAAGCTGCTAATATGTTGCCATAGCACTCTCATCCTGGGGTGCCACAAATTGCTACCACTTGCTGATTCCTCTCATTTTGACTCGCTTTTTACTTTCCCTTCTACTTCCTGGTTAGGTTTGGGCACTAAAAACTCATTAGCTTGGCTTAGGAGAAGATTGTGGTTTGGGGGTTAACATGTGCCACTTCACAACAGTAAGCCTGCACACTGAAAAATGATGAGTCTGGAACCCCATCTCAGCGATGCCATAGCCCAGTGCGCGACATTTGATGAGCGGGAACGAGAACGGTCTGGATGTTGCAAACTTTTGTGTCAGAGTGATATGTTCATTATTCATGTAATTTGCGATAGTTTTTGTGAAAATCTGACACGAACCAGTGAGTGAAGATGATAAATTCATCACACACCAGCTGCTTTTTGAGTTGAAAAGAGCTGCTTCCAGTAATTAAACCTCTGTCCTTCACTGTTCATTATGTGTTTCACACTGTGAGTGTGTTGCCAACTCCCATTACCGCTGACAACAATGTTGCCAATCTCTTGCTGCTCATGTATCATTTTTTGTGAACTGGAGAAAAGGAATCAGTTAAAGAGATGAAATGGATGAAAGAGGAGAAAGGAGGAGAACGGGGTCACTGCAAAAAAGGGAGACGACGTGATGAAGACATGTCAAGAAGAAGAGGTGGGGGAAGACGAGACCTATTGCTAATAAAGCTGTGTCGTGACAGTGGGGAACCAGACATTCAATCAATACTTGCCCCAGAGGTCACAACCACACGCACACACACACACAAACAGCCTGACAGCATGTTGCTGCAGCCGGAGGCCATAACTCTGACAAAAGGATTCCTGCCTCAGATACACAGAGAGAGCAGACCGGACAAGACGCCTGCTGTGGCAGAACACAAATGATGCGTGCACACACACACTCATGCACACACATCTTTCAGACCTATATGGTTTGGCAATGATGCAGTACAGAGCAGAAACTCGATGTGATCACTTTGCACTTCTACCGGCTTGTGCAGTGAGGTCCTGTGACCGAACCAGGTGGACAAATTGTGCATTTGTTAAACGGTGTAATCGTCAGGGAGACGTGTGTCTGCGTCGTTGAGTCTGTCACGTTTGGTTCAGTCTGAACAGAAATCGAAAGACGCTTGACGCAGTGTAAATCTCACATTTGAATGCGTTCTGCTGACTTAATAGAAAAAAAACATAATTTATTTAATGAAAATGAATTAGATGAAGCAGTCTACACATGCTTGCATGCATTTTAAACACAAACACACACACACACACACACCCTCTCCCACCCACACCCACACAAACACACACACACATTCAGGCACAAAATCCCTAGTGAGGTCCACTTAGCTTATTGGACTAGAAGTGATTGATTTAGTTTAGTTTAGTGGCTGATGGATGGCAGCTACTTCACAACAACACACACGCACACAAACACACACGCAAGCATGTGATGCAAACCTTGTGAAATAGTTAAAACTAATATTAATATTTGTTGTATCTTACCCAAGGCTGCCTTATCAGGGACGTGCAGAAGTCTGCTTTGAATTTCAAAATAACTACTCTCCTGTGTATGCGCGTGCATGTTTGTGTGTGTACGCATGTGTCGCACTGTTAAATACACGTCGTAACTCAGAGAAGCCATGTCAACGTGGCCTGTGCACTTGGCAGAAATAAACAGCGGGCTGCAGACATCTGAACACGTCATGCATACATTTGCAGACACATTAAAATAGGTTAATGGTAGAGAAATGCCATTTTATCCAAACTATTAGGCTGCTGAAATTGCATTTTCACCTGCTTGACGGATGGCAACATTAATGTGACTAGAAAACAAACACATCATCTGGTCGGTCACAACACAGCTGCAGTAGTGTGTGTTGTATTTTAACCACCTTTCACAAGGCAAGAACTGCAGTCTGGATCTTTTCTTCTTATCGTCTGTGTATGTTTGTTTGTGGTTGTACTTGCGCATTACCTCTGAGTGGGCACAGTTAAACACAAAGATTATAGCACGGCCATTAACTCTCTTCCACAAACATACTCGTACAAACCCAAGGTCAACCATTTGAACCCAGGCCATATTATCTGCCTGTGTTAAAGTTTAGCGTGCGCGCGCGTGTGTGTTTGTTACCCTTAGTGTTTGAACTGTATATATATATATCACCTGCTCCAAGGTGGGATGCCTGTGTTTGAAAAGTAGCTGCACTGTGCAGATTACACTCTTGAGTCAAAAGGAAGTATTATGTGAGAGTATTTAGCCATTGTGTTATAGTTTACATATTCGGCTAACAAGCAAAAGATCCCTGGTTCGATCCTGGGAAGTGACACAAATCCCTTTGGGGCTGCGTCAGGAAGGGCATCTAGTGTAAAAATCTGCCAACTCAAATATGCAGAGTAACCCCTTGTGAAAAAGGGAGCAGCTGAAAGTTGCTTGTTTAACAACTGTATGCTATTCTGCGGATACACACACACACACAGAACAACTCTTGTGGAAAAGCCATGATTCTTCAAAAAATATGAACCCAAACACAGAAGGGAACGAAAACGAGGGCATTCAGAGCAATCTGTCTCTATGAAACTATCCGCCGCAATGCAGACAGCACAAAACGCACGCATGCAGCAAGCATAAAGATACGCACCTACTACCAAAGTAGGATTAAAGAGTACACACTTCAGTGGAAACCATATCTGAATTTTTACTTCAACTTGAGTCAATTCGCAGATAAGACTGATTGAAGTCAATAGTTTAGACTCAGTACCAAAGGGTAAAAAAGGATTATAAGCTTGAAAGGACAAAGGAGAAGGACAGGGAGAAGTGGGAGATGAAAAGACAAAAGAGAAGCAGGTAGACAGATTAGGAGACATGACACAATAGACAAGGTGAAAATAGATGGGGATGAAATGATTGATATATAGCAGACAGCTGCAGAGGAAAAAAATACAAGAGGAAGGATTGGGAGGGTGAAGGGCAGAGAGAGCGGGAAGAGCATGTGTGTGTGTGTTTCAGTGAAGTTAAAAGGATTGATGAGCGAGGTACAACAGTAACCTGGGACTAGAATATATGGCAAGTTCAGGGGTCTAGATGAAGAGTATAAACGTAAAGGTCTCATATTATATGACTTTAAGAAATATTACTGTTGGTCTCATATGTCTCCAGTGTGTGTATATTTCAAGTTTCAGCCCAAAATAGCACACAGATCATTTTATCTGTACCATGCCTGTACTGAGGTTAACATGACTTGACATGTTAACTTGACAGTGTGGACTCCAGTGAATAAAGCTCGAGTCACACGGTCCGTGACCATCTGCCAACCACCGATCGTGAGAGAAAAGTTGTGCATTCCCCGACTGGTTGGGGGAAAGCCTCGTTGCGGTTGCTTCTTGTGTTTAACAGATTTGTGCAGTCACCCGTAGATTGCATGGAAGATGCTGACTTGTCTGCAAACAGCCAGTAACTACTAACCTTGAGCCTTCAAAGTAAAAGTTGTGTCTTCTGAAATGTGCTGTCTGCATCGCTGAGACGCACCTTTGACTATGATGGCGAACCTTCTCCATTTCCCGTGTTTTACTTTTTCCACTTTAACTACCGCTCGGCTAGTAGTTAACGGTTGTTTGAAGACAAGTCGCCATCTTCCATGCAAACTATATTTTGTCTGCTAACAGCCAGAGCAATCACAAGGAGGTTTTTGGTGCACCATCTTTTTACCTCATGACAGCCAGCAACCACTCGCCAATCAGTTGGGGAATACACATGTTCCCTCGCAGAGGTGGACAACTCTCGAGCAACGTGCGCATGAAGTCACACGAGAAACCTCTATAGCCAATAGGAGCAGCGCAACTCATTTAGTAGACTACAAAACTGCTGAAACAGACCTGAATGAGACACTTCTCACCTTCTCTCTGAGTGAAATAATTACTGTTATGAGCATCTATGAAGATAGAGTCTGAATTTCATCGGCGCAGAGCAGAGGCTCGGTGTACGTCTTGATTGTGTTAGCGTTTTAGCTCCGTAGTTTATGGACCACGTTAAAGTCAATATTACATAGTTGTTCTGTTGTCCGACAACACAAACATAAAAAAATACGTACAGGAAAACAGATTTATTGTGACTGTATTGTGGCTGTAATAAAACGCAGTATAAGTAAGTTCAGAGAATCTGAGAGCGAGAAACACACATAGTGTCGCTCCTTGAAGTTTCCCCAGTTCGTGGCTGTCCCTCAGCTTTACAGTCTCCCCAAAGCTCTGGCCTGTGTGTAAACGATCAAAGCTAATAATTACATCAGCCAAATTAAAGTGCAAGACAACAACAGGACTTTCCACTGCTGCGGGAACACCATCAACTGAAGTATTTCACTTTGTTTTCAGTTCTTCAGCTGACAGGAGAACATGAAAGTGTTAAGTTGGTTATTTGTAGCCAATATTAATTTTCATCGCTTTACTCGCTGTCACGCGGCCCTTTCTGATGTTTTACCCGAGCCATTATGTTCCTCTCATTAAACCCACCAGACTCCACTGACAAAAACAAGAAGCGCTAAGTTTACCTCGGAGAACTCGGGGCTACTTTGTGACTCTGGTGATTTTGAATTAACTTGCTAGAACAACAGTCTCACAAACAAACAAACCTATTGAGGCAGCAACAGGTTGCAAAATTATCACTTTTTAAAAAAAATAGGATCTGGTGATTTGGACCACATTCAGGTTCTTGTCACAAAAAGCTGTCCACCAGCAGCTTAAGCCCCCCAAAACGCTGCAAATACAGCGTACACTTAAACCAGCAGGGATTTTTGTTGAGCAGAATATATTTTGCTGCAGACCATCCACAGTGGTACGTTTAGCAGCATGCAATGATACCCCACATACACGGACCCAGGAAGAAGTGAAGAACGAATTTTAGCACAACTCCTATTGGTTGCATATTTTCATTAAATGGTAACAAGAAAGAAAAAAAGAAAGAAGGCTAATCGGCAATGAGACATTTGATACTGAGCCTTTGCTTTACACCTGGTATCAATGGGAAACCGTGTGTAATCTGACACCTGTGATGTGACTTATGTCAGCGTCAGCCGCGGCAGAGGACCTCAAATTTAAGAAAAAGTACCGCGTGTGGATTAAAAAAGAAGTGCGTTTACCACACCTCTGTATGAGCAAGCAGCTTAAGGCTACATTAAGTACTTTCAACATCATCTCCAAAACTCAATTCAGATACTTCTGTTAGTACACCACCATGTCCACACTACCACACTACACACACACCAAGCACTTATCAAAATAGCATTGCCATAGGAAGATGAATGCCTGGGGAAAAAATTTTTTTGTGATAGTTTTTATCCTTTTTTTTCTTACGTTGACCATGTTATCCGACTGTTTTATAATCAGATTACATGGATAATGATAGAACACGACTGTTTTCTATCAGAGTTCTCAAAATAGTTGAAAGAAACTGTGGTGACAGGCAGCTTAAGTTGCAAAGGTAACGAGGGGTACTTCAAAGCTGGGCGTATTTAAAAATTGCTAATGTTGTCAAATTCTCCCCCACAGCCGTCTCCACAGCCATGATGCTCTAGTGCTGCTCGACCTCTTTGCGTCATATTGCAGAATTTGAGTTTATGGTCAATCATTTTACACCCGCTGTCACGGTCGGGTGTAAAAGTCAACACAGGCACTAATGACTTCATTTACATAATTTTCCTCTACGGGGTTCTCTAATTTATGTTATTAAGTAAAATAAGCCCTTTGGATGAAGAGCGCACAGGAAAAATGCATATTCGTCTGTGTTTGTGTGTGTGTGTGTGTGTGTGTTGGGGCATCTCTCCTCCAGTCCAGCTGGTATGTGACAGTGCTGCCATGGCAACACGGAAAGCCGTCACAGCCAAAATGTCTGTTATTAGACTTGCAGATATAATTGTCCTTCTGTTTAACCCTTTTTGTCTTTCTGTCTCTCTGTTCTGTTTATTTATGTCCAAGTGATAATCAATTAATCTGCCCATCTGTTTATCTATCCTTTCATCAGTCCCTCAATCAATCTTCCCATTGATCAAACTTTCTATCTATCTATCTATCTATCTATCTATCTATCTATCTATCTATCTATCTATCTATCTATCTATCT
>JAVDPK010001518.1:102041-115299 GCA_034780415.1 Cichlasoma orientale
TGTGTGTGTGTGTGTGTGTGTGTGTGTGTGTGTGTGTGTGTGTGTGTGTGTGTGTGTGTGTGAGAGAGAGAGATGTGCTTTAAATTGGTACTGGTCCATGGGGATCAGGTCATGATGACACTAACTAAAATGTAACACAACATACACACTGACTCACCCAATGAGAAAATATAAAATGAGAGGTGAAATCAATGGAGCGGAAGCTTCGCTTTGAATGATATTGTTGGAAAGATGTGATCATTATGCTTTGTAGAGATGTAGAAGTATTTTTCTTAAACCTGCAATAACTTTTTTATGTGTGCAAAAAAACTGTTGACCTTATACTCCTTGTTGTTACTAGGGATGTCATCAGAACCAATACTTATGGTACTTTTCAATACCAAAATTCTAAAAGTATTGATACCAACAGTGCCGTGTTCGCCTCCTCCAGCTGACACACTTTACACAGGACCTCTGCACATAGGAAGGTACACAGGCCTTCCCCTCACTAGCAGCTGAACATGTGAACAGTAGAGCAGCAAACTTCACAAAGCATCTTAAAGACTGATGTCTCCGTCTTTATGAAGACTTTTGTGAGGTCAGTAAAGCTGCTGTTATTTCATTCTTCCTGACTGCCAAAGATGGTATGAAAAACCTGGATATTCATGGTGCGCATGTGCAGAGATTAACACACAGTACCATCAAAGTCACATATAAAACCTTGGTGATGCAAGCAACCTGGTAAAGCAGCCTGGCAACCAGCAATTGTCTCCTTTTCATCTTCTCGCCTTTAAGTGCAAGCCGTGTTTGCTGTTAACATTAGCTAGAGTCAGCGTTTACCACCTGTGCAGGTAACATTCAGTTGTAGTTAGGTTTTGTCCTCCTATCAGTACCTTTTGTCATAAGTTTGGTGAGGATGTTTGACCAGGTAATAGCCAGCTTTTTACCCAGTGGATGTGCTTTGTTACCTCCTTAATGGCTTTGCTAAATGTTTGGTGAGTGACATTATGTAGTGTAGTGGTTTACACATTTGCTTGCAAGCAAAGGTTTGCTGATTAAATTCTGCCAGAGACACAAATACCCTTTGGGCTTGTGTCAGGTAGGGTCTCAGACTGCCTTATTAAACACATGGAACTCCCTGCTATAGTAACCCTTTATTTACAGTTGTTTATCGTATGTCCGGTCTGGCTGTGGTGTTCTCACCATGTGACAACGACTGTGACAAAGACTCGCGGACTGTAGCAGAGTAGCTTGGTAACTGCTTACAGCTGTTGCATACAAAAAGTTATCATAAATGTTAACTAGGCTGGCACACGTTAGTGTTAGCTGTTTAACTATTAGCAAGTACCCATATTAGATGTTAAGGTATCATTGAGGTGGCAGCTAGCAGCTGTGGCAGATAATAAAGCTGTAATGCTAATGTTGGAGCTAGACAGCAAAGTCCTGCTTGCCTGCAACATTAACAGACGGTGTTAATTTAACAGGATATCACAATTATTTGTGTCTAAAAAGTGTTATGTTTCTCTTAAAGTCCCGGCTTGAAGCTCTGAAAGTCAGAAACAGTAGACAAAAAGATGGTGCTAAGTCAGCAGAAGCACAGGACATAAACAGGGCTATAGCCAAGTACCTTTAAAAACAGACCGGTATTGTTCTAATATTTATTTAAAAAATGATTATGCCTCATGATTTTGTGGTATAAGAAAATTACTGAGCATTTTTCTGGGTATTAATGTCAAGTTTGAAATTCTAGCATCATGACAGCCTTACTTGTTACCATAGTTGGACTATAACTTGCCCTCAAGCTGTGCTGCCATGAGTTACACACTGTAATGAACTCACAGATAAACCCCTGACCTTCAGACTAGTGAGTGAACCGTCAGTTTTGAATTTCTAATCACTGATTTGATGAGGAACAGTGTGTTTTTTTCCCCACAGCCTGCACGCAGACACAAATAAAAATGTGGATAGTGAAGAAGATGGAGGAGAATTTACTGGAAAATCTTGTTTTAAGGAGCCGCCCACCTGCAATTGTGGTGAATTTTCAGTCCAAAATCTACCCACACATTGTATAAAATCTATTATAGCAAATAAATACTTCAGTATGGTTCCATGGCTGGATAAATGAAATGACTTTTCAGTTCCAATCATGACACACTGAATGATCCACTGTTATTTTTTTATAAGCTTGAATTTGTTAAAAAGCCTCAAACCTTTTTACCACGAGAGCTACTCAGAGAAATGAAATCTGTTGAGAGCTGCCGCCTGATTTTATTAGAGCCTTACTAAACGACACAACGCTGTGTATTTAGATTCAGACATATTCTCTTTTCCCCTCATCCTGACACATTCATTTTTCTAACCAATTACAATACAGGCTTTGTGTGACACATATTATGTTCTGTATTTTTATTATTTCACTCCCATGTACAGTATATAATGAGGAAGACATACTAAATATATTTCAGGTTAGTGAAAAAGGTGCCTTTGCTCACCAGGTAAATAAGATGAGCTTTCTTGTTCAGCTCCTGCACCTTGCATTTGTCGTGCCTACAATATATACCAATTGATAGGCCTACACTGATATCAGTACACATGAATAATCAATTCTTATTAGTTATTTTACTTGAACAATGACCTGTTATTGTTAGTGCTATGTGCAAAATATTGACAACTATTTCTAAATTATCCCGTAGTTTGGTTTTTCTGATTTCTTGTTACATTAGCAAGGCCAACTTTACAGATCAGGGTTTATAAATAGGGCTGGGAATCACATGGAAACTCACACTATAATAATATCAGGATATGTTTATCATGATGAAGATGGTGAAAGGGTTTGTATGTGTGGAAATTGTATTTTTATTCACATTTAATACTGAAAAAGGATGTTGAAGGTTCATGGATGTAGTGAAGGAGGGCATGCAGAGGGATGGTGTGACAGAGGAGGATACTAGGGACAGGGGGAGCTGGAGGCAGATGATCTGCTGTGGAGACCCCTGCAGAGAGTAGTTGACAGAAGAAGAAGAAGAAGAGAATAAGTTTAATAATGAGCCAATTGAGTTAATTAACTCTGTGATTTGCTTTCCTCTGTTGTCTGCTCCCCCCCCGGTGAGTTTCTTCTTCTTCACTGCAAGTGTGTTAGCTTCAGTTCACTTCCACCTTATTCATCTGCTAAGTGCCACCACAAGGAGTCATTAAGTAGTCATGGTGTAACAAGCTATGAAGTCACCAAGGTCTGGACCTCACTTTTTTTTTTTTCCCCCAAAAATGAGACAAAAATTTTTTTTCTCGCATGAATCAATATGTGACACTCTAGATGTCTTTTACTTTGAAAAGACTCTATGGGAATTCTGTAGTTATGGCCTGCCCTACAGTGCCTCTGATTGTGTTGTGTTTAGGGGTTTAGGTTGATGCATCACTCTTCAGTTATGATAATTGGTTTAAGCATGAGGAGTGAATCAGAGGCACAGCAGAGGCACTGAGTAAGTAACTTTAATAATTCTGCATATTTATTTCATTGTTTTATAAACACAACACTTAATTCAGGTTTATTTATATAGCGCCAAACCACAACAACAGTTGCCCTAAAGGTGCTTTATATTATAAGGTCAAGACCCCACAATATTCAGGAGAAAACCACAACAATCAAGTGACCCCCCACCCCCCTGAGTAACCACTTTATGACGGTGGGAAGGAACAACTTCCTTTTAACAGGAAGAACCCCCCAGCAGAACCAGGCTCAGGGAGGGGCAGCCATCTGCCCCGACCGTTTGGGGGTTGATGGGAAAGAGAAGAGAAAAGAGAGAGAATGGGGGGACAGAGCAAAACACAGACTAGGGGAGGGAGAAGACAAAAATGAAATGACATGCTGCAGTCACGCACTCTTCTTCCATATTTCTGTATACACAGTTGCTCCTGCAAAGCAGGGAATCTGTACAAAATAAAGTCTTTTACAGTTTTCAACATTTCTGGTTATGGTTATGTTGCGACAGGTGCTAACTTAACTGCATTAAAAGAAAAAACTAATATCTAAACCTTGTCCCTGTAAATAATGACTCTGGTAACCGTGCTGTCGGGGGAATATGCTTAGATCTGTTTTAATAACAATGCTGATGTATTCCTTTATCAATATTTTCTCTCACCCCTATTTATAAGCTGGTTCTGGCAACAAAGAGTGTCTGAGTGAAGGTTAAGCTTTAAGCCTTATCTGCAAACTTATGTAGATATGAAGGCTAAATGAGATTTTATATGAGAAAATCACAGAAACTGTTCTTATGTTTCTAAGATTGACAGCATTTCCAGTGTATAGCTCCCCTGTACATATTACTTTTACATGTTTTTTTTTTATTATTATAATTATTATCAGCATTTTGATTTGTCATGTTTGATTTGTTATCATTCTTCTTAATCTAAGCTAATCTAATCTAATCGTTGTTTTGGCTGTGGTAAGACCTTCATCTAAACATATGCCTTACAAATTCTGTTCTTATTCCATGTGACAACTTTTTTAATAGCAGTTTTGCAGAGAACACATGAAAAAGCCCAAGAAATTGGAATCAAAATTGGTTTAATATTACTTTTGTTTCATGTGCACAGTTCATGTGCAGTGTTAATATCCACAGAGCTACATTTCTCCTCAGCGAGAACATTGTTCCTTTTAATATCCCAATGGCACTGTGGTAACAGTTACAAAGGCCGTGTCATTAGGATTAAATTCCATGATTAAACTATATGAGGAAAGTTTTGCGCTGACATTGACAGGTGAAAGCTGTCTGAATTTGCAGACACCTGTCCTGTGTGCTGGTATAGCTTCTGTCATCAGCTGCTTGCCGTCGTCGTCATTGAAGAACAGAAGGAAACAGAACACAATCATCATTGTGGGAGGCGATGTGCATGAAGTCATTTAGGAGCGAACTTGAAACGGAACAGTTTTAGACCTTCGTGTTAACGTGGAATTGATCAGAAAACGTGGAAGACGTTGAAGAGGCTTTGAGGATGCAGGGATTAAAAAAAAAACTGTGACTGCATTCATATTATCAGAGGTCTCTATGTGCTTGGATGAACCCAGGATGAATAGCTGAGCAGGGGAACAGAGATGTTTAAAAGATATGCAGAGAAGAAGAATGGTGCAAGCGATAATGATGGAAAGGAGCAGATTTGAAGATTGACAGAAGCGGAGAGAGAGAACAAATGGGAGGAAGAAACACTGAGGAGAAAGTGTTGTAATTTAAAATACTAATGGTGGGGGTGTGGGGGGGGGGCAAAATGTGAAGGGAAATGAGAAAATATGGAACGTACTGTACGCAATCACAGTTGAGTAGAATACATGATGAAAAGGGAAAGAGAAGGAGGGAGAATGAGGCACATCCGGCAAAGAATTGAGATTGAACAGACAGAAGGAAGAAGACAAAAGAAGATTTGAAAAGGCCAGAAAGAAAGGGGAGTCACAGGGAAGAAAAACTGCAGAGGCCGGGGTGACAGAAAGACACGCAGGGAGAGGAGGTAAAGACAAGGAGAGCGGAGAGATGAGGGCAGGGATAGTGGTCGTGATAGATGAGTAATGTCAGGTTCATTTCCTGAGGAGCAGAACAAGACAAAGCCCATTTAATATCTGTCACACACACACGCACCCTAGAGACACACACCGACTGGAAGTGCACGGGGGTGTTAGCTGTATTTTTTGATAAAAGATTTGAGAGCCACGGTGTTAGCTTAGAATAGATAACGTGTCGTCTCACACTGATTTGATTTAACAGAAGAAGCCTGCTGTTTAGCATGCTGCCATAGGTTTTACAGTGCGCGTCTTTTAGTACGCTCGTGTGTGCTTGCCGTGCTCGGCCCAGGTGCCAGCAACTTTAAATGCATTTGTTCCGAGGCAGAAATGCGATTTTGCCAGCATAGTAATAAGGCGCCATAACAAAATAGCATAATAAAACGACGTGATGTGATCAGGATAATTAAATTACGGGAATTCTGTTTGCTTTGTCTCTGCCTTATTTTTTTTGTTTTTTTATTGTGATCTATGTACACAGCTGCTGCCAGTCTGTCTGTCTTCCTGTATATGTGTGCGTTTTCATGCAACTGCCCTCGGGTCCATTTCTCAAGACAGCTGTACAATTGATTGCTTCATCAATGGTCACCTGTCTTGCTATTGGTTGATCAATTCTAGGGCAAACATTAAAATGAGCTCTTTGAGAGATGAAGATAATTGACTGCAAAGTCTTGACAGACATGCGTGTTGTAAGTGCAAGCTGGTAAAAGGACACAGAGACAGATGGATGCAGAGGAGCAGATGGAGGAATGGATGGAGAGAAACAGACTGAGATGGAAGCAAAGAGGAACCGGGGAGAAAGGAAAGAACATAAACCGTTTCATGAAAATGTTCCCCTGACCTCTTTTTAACAATAATTTGATCATACTTAACAGATAATCGTCTGTAGGTCGGGGCACACCTGACAGCTATTGTCATTCATTCTTCCACTGCACCAAGGATAAAACCATATGCAAAAATTTGATTTAAAGAAAAACAAAAAGGTCAGGCAGACAAAAAATGACAAAAACATTCATTAAGAGAAGAACATGATTATACTAAACTTATCAAAAATGCAATTTGAGCTGGATAATCGAATAGTGAGAGACTGCAAGAGGGCAGGCTGTATTATATTATTCTAAATTTCATTAGCAGCAACACAGGAGTAACGTGCTCCTTTTTCTTTGGTAGAAGAGAGGGTGCTGTATATCGAACCATCTGCAGGTGACTTATAGCTTGTTTAATAAGGCAATATAAAGATTTACAACAGGGAGGTGCTGCGATAGCTCACCTGATTAACCTGGCAACCTGCATGTAGAAGGCTAGTGACCTTGCTGTTGGGGCCTGGGTTTGAGCGTGCCCCAGACCTTATCCTTCATGTCGTTCCCCCCTCACTCTTCCTACTTTCCTGTCAAATAAAGGCTAAGATACGGTGGCCCTGAGCGGTCAAACACACTGCAACCTGAAAAAACACCAGCAAATAGAAAAAATGCTGCAAAAGCTCACAACACACGATGGAAGCTGAATAAAATACAACAGAAGTAAAAACAAGTTCACAAAACACAACGGAGGTGATTTAGGGGAGACAATAAAGTGAAAATAGCTGCGGAAGTGACAGAAACCAAAACCCGCAAAGGATTTTCTCCCTCACAACAACCGACGAATCCTCGGCTCCTTTTCAGTGCAATCTGCAGCTGTTCCGTTGCATTATTGAGTCCCCTGAATCGCTTCAGTTGTGTTTTGTGAGCTTTTGCAGCATTTTTCTATCTGCTGGTGTTTTCTTAGGTTGCAGTGTGCCTGACCTCTCAGGCACACTGACCATCACCTGATAACACATAAATGGCAAACATCAGGCATTTCTTAACCATGTCAGATTTGAAGAAAAGAGCACAGTTCAAACAGTTCCGTGGGGAGAAATCAATCAAGGATCCAGATACCAATTTCTCCAATAATGCAATACAGCTGCAAGGCACATTTCACTTTGAAGAGTAGTGAGAGCGTCACTCTCATCTACTGGCACTATGTTCCATACTTGTAAAGAAATACATTTTCTGAGGCTAAAACCATAAATTTAAAAAAAGGTGAAAGGCTTTTTTTTTCAGGCACACCGTCAGAAAAGGTTCATTAGAGCACTGTAGACAAATCCCTGCAATCCACAGGATGGCAAAATACTAAAAAAAATGTGCGAAATGTATCGACAATAGGTGTATATGATCCCACTTGTCTTATTTAGAAAAATCACAGCACAGAGATCACATTACATTGTGCCTCATTTGTTTAAGACGTCTTTAGAAGTCATTTTGATGAATGATTTCTGTTCTTCTAATTCAATGCAGGGCTTGTTTTATTGTTGCGAACTCACGAACAACAAAAACGAATCTACAGAAACGAAAATGTTATTTTCAGGTTTCAGATCAGGACAGAGGACGCACAGCAGAGACGTACTAACTACAGAAAAAAGATAAATCCCACAGAAAGCTTTATGTACTGAAAAAGCTCAAATCAATCTGTTAATCAACAGCAGCAGCGAAATGATAATCTACTGCATCTGTCATGTGGTCTCAATAAACTCTGAATACTGCAATCACCTTGGTTTCGGCCCTTGGCCAGTATTCGTTTTTTTATTTGTTTTTGGTGATGGTGCCACATAAATGGAAAAGCCACAAAATTCCAGCTACGGAAAAACAAAATTACGTGGTATTCGTTAGTAAATCAAGCAGTGTTGGTTGTAATGTGGCATCCTGTGGCACTAAAAGCAGTAAGATTATTAAAATTTGATGTAATTATGTAACAGCTCCAGATCATTTGGAGACATGGTGTTTCAGAGGCAGCTGTCCCAGTGTTAAACCTTTGATAAGAAAACAATGCTTTATACATCTTGTTAATTTTTGATACTTGCTAATTAACGTACAAACTGAGCACTAAAAGTGAGGACTGGTACTGAGGAGGTCATCTGCATCACTATAATGCATCACTGTGCGCATTCTTTTAAATTCAGTGACAGAGATGATGATTATTTTTAAACGATGTTTGCTTTCTTTTGATTCCTTTCTTGGTCATATCGTTAGTTTTTGATCATTCTCTTTAATAGATCTTGGAAGTGTAAGGAACAATTGGTCCATTTAAAGGACTTAATGCCATTTCTTATTTGATAAGAAAGCCAGCTGGAAGCATTTAGTTACATCAAACTGTGGATGTAAAATTGCATGAGAGAAAAAAACAACCTTCGTTTCCTCTATAGAGTCAAGCAAGATTAGTTACATTTAATGCCATTTACCCTCTTGATTATTTTTACATGTTGCCATCAGAGCAGGCCAACCAATTTGCCTCCTTCTTATTCAAAGTTCAATAAGCACTAATGCTCAAAGTGCATGCAATGATGACTTAGTGTGAATACGTTCATAAGTTTTAAGAGTTACGAGCTGGAGGTTCCACGCCTGATAAAATCCACAAGAAGCCGGAAGCGATGGACAGGGCGTCAACACCACTTTGACATTTTGGCTGCATTTGAGTATCGCTGAATGACACATTAGGCACACACACACACACACACGCGTGCGCGCACACACACAAACAATGTCCAACATGCTTGTCGAGTGGCTCGGCAGTCCGCCGTTGATAACAGCCTTGCCCCTGACGCACGACATGGAAAGACTCTTTAGAGGACAGAAAGGCAATTATGAGAAGTTCAAGAGTATCTAACTGTCAGGGAAATGTTTGTGTTGCACGTCTGCACGGTGAAAAGGCAGGAGGCAGGAAAAAAGATGAAGAATAGACGGCGTAAGTGAGAAACACAGTGACGGGAAGAGAAGGATAGCTGAGCTGAGCTGTGACGAGTTAACGTGTTTTCAGCTGATGATCTACCAACGTGCATCACGGAACAGTAGGCATTGTCAGTAAAGATTAAATAAGGACCCATTACTTGTCAACTTTTTGACAATAAAACAACTGAAAATGTATTGTATTTGCATCCATAAATCACTACTAGTGGCCTCTATTTTTTTGTATTAATGCAGTTTTTGTTTGCTATGGTGATGTTTTTTTAGCCCCTCTGACTCACTGAATCATTTGACACCTGCAATTATAATCCAGATAATTTGACTCTGTGGAACACACATAAATGCACTGATTGCCACGCCACTTTAAAGGTGATCAAGGCTAGCAATTAGCATTCAGTAAATTATGGCCCACCCAGGTAGCACAATTTGTAATGTAATTTCAACACTTCAAAGTTAAAGTACCTTTTCATGAAGTGCTCGCCTTATTATTATTTTTTCTACTCCCAGAGAAAAAGTGCCCTTAATCGGAGTTACAGCGTTACTTTACACACTCCACAGGGTTTTTATTAAAGTAAGACTTTCATAAAAGGCAGTTTTCACAAACAAATACTGTTCATGGTTCTTTGTAATTCGCAGAAAGTCAATTTAAAATCTTTCCAATGCTGCTAGGAATGCAATTTAAAATTGATTTTCAAAAATGAACCCAAACAAAAGATGGAAAAAAAGAAAGAATCTAGCCTTGAAATAGCACAGCCGCAGCTTCAATTTGAAGGCACAAAACATGTCCAAGCACCTCAATAAAAAAAGGTAAAAATAAGGCAAAAGTACATCTTACATAACATACCTCGCATACCTTAACTTTGAATTAGACACATCCATCCCTTAGCTCAGTAATGAATGATGAAAAATAAATAAAAACAGAACACCAAATGTTTTTACTCAGCGTAAACATCTAGAGGCAATTCAATCACAGCCTGTCAGCATAAATTTTCCAACTTTTCCAGTTTAATTGAAAAAGTTGTTAAAACCGTAATCATCAAAAATTTGAAGCTGCTCATTATTTGTGATTTAAATCTGTTTGCCCAAAGGCGAAACTTGTTCATTTACTCAGAGGCAGAGCGGCACAGAAGAGCAGACCGCAGCCCCGAGCTCTGTGAAGGGAGACCTCCGTACCAGCACTGCAGGTGACAGTGGCTACACCCTCGGGCACCGGATCCTTTTTAAAATGCTGTACAGTGTTGCCGGTGCTGAATGCGTTCTTCTTCAGAGACACCTTCATACGACTCAAATGCCGATGGTGATGCCTCAGTACGCTCGGTGGCAGGCGGCTACACCTCTTATTCAAACTGTGATGAACTGCCAAAGAGAGCGCTGAGCTGTAACACTGAGGAAGGTCTCCCTTTTCTCTTTTTCTCCCTGGCATTTGACCCTGAGACTGCGATCAACATCCTTATCAAAAAAAAAAAGTTATCCTTCAATAATGAAACTGCTTTAAAAGCCAGGCTTCATCTGGAGATGGAGAATGGTGCAGTGGTGTATGCTGCAGTTTGTTGTACTTGATTTCAGTGAGGTGGAACAACAGCAGCTGATATTCTGTTCTGGATTGCAGTCCTGCATTGAAGTCAGGATTACTGCAAATTATTTGCCAAGTTGTAATATGTAGCAATTGTAACTTTTGTTTTTTAAACACAATATTCAAACTTGGCCTCTTCCCCACCATCACAGTGGGAGGGGGTAATTGGCTGGGGGCTGTATGCGCTTTGCCAAAAGGTTGCAGCCCTTAAACTTTCTGAACACAGCAAAATAAGAAGAAAATAAAACACTGTTAAACACTACTAGTGGGCCATAAGTCATGACTGTCAAAGTTATTTGTTTTTTGTGTTTCTATATACAATCATCAGGTATTTCATTAAATATTCCTTGCTAGTACCAGGTTGGCTCTGCTTTTACCTTCAGAACTGTTTCAATTCTTTGTGACATGTATTCAGAAAAGTGCTGGAAACATCAGAGATTTTGCTCCATGCTGAAATGACACCATCACACAGTTGCTGCAGATTCATCAGTCAAAGTGCAGCCAAAGTGTGCCAAGAAAATGTCCCTCACAGCCTGAGCTAGATCAGAGATAGATCCATGCTTTCATGTTTACTCCAAATTCTGACCCTGTGCATGTCAGTGCAGAAATTGAGACTCATCAGACCAGGTGATGTTTGCCCAAACTTCTGTTGTCCTATTTTGTTGAGCCCGTGTGAACTGTAGCCTCAGTTTCCTGCTTTTAGCTGACAGGAGTTGAGTAGTTCAACAGGTATACCTAATAAAGTGACCTAATTTGTAAAATCCTGCATGCTATAACTTTAATCTTATGAGACCATTAAGTTATTTTATAGTCTTTTTGGAGTTAGCCAGCCATCAAACGCTGGGTCAGCTCGTTTTTGTGACCGAGTGAAAACTAATTTAAATTGCCATACGGCTAAAAGAGACCAAATTGGTTTAAGCAGTGAAGAATTACAGCTGTTATTGTGAATGTTATGATGAGAAGCTCCAGCAGACAATCACTTTAAGGGGTTAACACAAGGCTGAGGATAAAGGAATTTGCATTATGCCTCGATGCAGTTATTTCATCTTTTATGCGAGAAGGAGCTTCAAGAATCTATTAAAGGCTTTTTACTGTTGGTTGGATGTAGCATGACTTTGCATGTCTGCACCCCACCTCTATGAAAAAACCTCTTTAGTATTTTGGGGAATGTTTCCAAGCAGAAGTCAGTGAACCTTTTTTTTAATTTTAAATTATTATATTCTAGCTTTACAGCACAACGACACTAAGTGAAATACTCTTTTCTAAATTATTAATAAGGTTTTCTAAAATGTAATCAAAGGGAACCACATTTATATAAAAGTGCCTTGCATTTTGCATTCATGGTAAGATGTGTGACATCACAGCGCAGCGTTAAATTCACGTAAAAACATGCAGGATTCTGCACACAGTTTCAGCGTTCAGGCAGACTAGTGAGAAGAATACAGCTCGTTTTTACATTGGCCGTCTGGGGATCGAAAAGCTCATATTTCCCCCTCAGTTAACTGTCAGTTTCTCCACAGGGATGTCTAAAAGCCACTCACATGTCTCAATGTATTCCTCCTGATAGAGCTGAGCTTTTAGAGTAAAAGGTACACAAGCCTGAGGGATACTGACCTCTGTGCCTATGGAAATTTTTAAGTGTAACTCTGAGTGCATTATTGCGTCCGTGTGTGCGTGCCGCATCAGTGTGTTTGTGTGGAGGTGAAAGGATTGATCTCTATTATTGGTGCGACTCGGATTAATCACAAAGGCCAGAAAACCACGATCTAACAAGGTGGGGTGATGAAAACGCACCTACACAAAGACGCGCATGTATACGCCCACATACGCAAAACGCCAACACGCTCACACTGACACACACATCTGCTGGTTATTGAAATCTCTGTCCGATAGGAAAACTTGAGCATGTCAAAGATATATAAAGGTTAGCACTGCAAAGTGGCGCAGTACACTGCATAGGCTTACACACACTCACACACACACACCCCAGCACCTACACATTGTAAGTGGACAGGAACTAAGTGTGAGACCCAGAAAGAAAGGGACACGCCCCTCCTATTTTAGTTCAATCCCCCAGGGAAATCACATACTGACACCTCTTCTCCTGCTGTTCTTTCACCCACTTCCTCAGTTCTTTTTTTTTTTTTTTCTCTGCCTTTTATTCTCCCCTCTATTCAAGTTTCCATTCAGTAATGGTCTATTACCACAATGGAAGGCCCACAAATTGAATGGGACAGAATGAGAATAGCACCAAAACACACAAACAGCCACAAAAAACACACTGTGTCACATTAGGAGGGAAATGAAGAGTGAAGAGAGATGTGCACCTATCTATCTATCTATCTATCTATCTATCTATCTATCTATCTATCTATCTATCTATCTATCTATCTATCTATC
>JAVDPK010001518.1:115330-125619 GCA_034780415.1 Cichlasoma orientale
TATCTATCTATCTATCTATCTATCTATCTATCTATCTATCTATCTATCTATCTATCTATCTATCTATCTATCCACCTCTCAGTACCTATTACTCATACTGCCTCTCTTCTGCCTCTGCACTCACATCCTTATCTAACTTGGCCTTGCTGGCGTTAAGCTACTGCAGTGATGCCAGATGAACAGAAAACCATCTACTCTTTTTTTTTGTAAAAAGAGCGTGGGCAGGCCACCCACCTTAAGTTTTGGATTTTATGCTGTGGCTCATAAAGTAGTGAAGAATTGTTGAGTTAAAAAAAAGGTTGTTTTCATGAAGCATAGGCATGAGTGGGATGAAGCAAGAAACACAGAAAAGGTGAGACATACGTTTATATATGCATGCTAGTTGTTGCCTGGTAAACTAAATTGACATTATATAATATTATAGGATGTCCTTACCATCCTCAGAATAGAATAAAAAAAACATGTAATGAACGTGGTGCACACACGTGCAGCTTTTGCCTACACAATCCCATAAAACCTAAGTGCCTTTGGTCCTGTGATGAAGGTTAATTTATTGTTGTGTAGCATTTCGTCTCACACTCACTGCATCCAAATAATGATTCATAATCCTCTAAAATTTATGCTATTTACTTAACCTTTATTTAACCAGGAAAATATGACTGCAGCACAATTAACAGAGTTGCATAAACTAGTACCACACAAATACACACAGGAAAAAAAATACACAAATTAACTTTACTAAAATACAGGTGCTAAAAAACAAAATACAAAAACAACCAAAATTTATAAACTTCAGCGCCAATAAACCCTGAAACACCAAAAGAGGTCTTATACCAGAAACAAGGGTAATAATATTCATGCAAAACATTTGCAGCCAGAAGTAACTCATCCAAGTCATTTAAAATCACCTGAAATTCATTTAGTGAGACCAGTTCCTCAAGTTTCAGTTGGTGTTGAAATGTTAACCGGATTCTTCCTGCAAACTGCTCTGATGATGAGGCAAATTATCACCAACCCATTTGCACGTGTACATCCACTTTTGAACTTTTCATGACTAGTATTTTTTTTTTCTGACATGCAATAAAAATACACATAAATAATTATGTGAACACTGGACTGTCCAAACATTTGGCCTTATAGCTTTACTCTGCATGCAGTTCTATTTACGGCAGTCAGATATCTAAAGAAACTGGCATTAAAGTACTGTTACTGCTGGAACTTTACTGCAACCGTATGTAATGCACAGTTGATTTTCATCAGTAAAGTAGCAAATGATGCTAAAAACCTTCCATTTTGATAGAGCTTGGGGCCGGATCAGCACCATGCCTTAGTTATGGTGCTACAGACTCAGGCTGTTAAGGACCTGGCATGATGCACTGAGCATTTTCCCTCCAGTCCCCACTTTTTCACTCCCCATGCATTTATACTGTGCAGACTGTAGAGCCACTATCACATGTCATTAACTGTTAGTTGTCCCTCTATGCTTTTTAAGGTCTCTTCCTATTAAAATGTCTTTTTCCCCACCATCACTCTCTGCTTGCTCATTGGGGATCATCAGATCACTGCGATTCCCTCTTAAATATTGTATGATTTTAACCGTACAACCCAAAACACCTTGGATTGATGTGAGACGATTGTTTTTTTTATCACTTATTTCAGCTGAATTGAATTAAACTCTGACTAACATCGACTTGCACCTTGAAAGCCTGCAAAGGCATATTTGTTGCTGTACTTGTTTAAAGAGTTTCTGGGTAGAGCATCACTTTAAGAAGCAGTTGCAGAACAACTTCTCTATATTCTTGCTGCCTACATGAGGTGAATGATGACTCACCGCTTGTTTCTTTCTTCTGTTTTGCTCGAAGTGGTGAATGTGCCTGGAGGCAGACAAAGCCACCTCACAATTTCACTTTTTCTCGTTGGACTGTAGCAAGGCCACAGACGAATTAGCTTCAGAGAGGGGTCAGTTACTGTAAAGTGGGTTTTTACAAAAGAAGAATAGATCATTTCTCCTTTGCAGGCACACAATTTAAACTGACATCTTACTGGATGAATGTTACCATTTCTTTACACAGGAGGGCTGGAGAGTTTGAAGAAGCGGCAAGTCACATCACGTACCAAAATCAGAGAAAGTGAGAAGCGGGGTGGATTACATGCTTCTCTCTTGATCACGACGCTAATGAATCCAAGCATATCCTTAAGAGTAATGTCCATGAAGCCCTGAGGAGCATTTTTGTGTGTTGAATAAATCACAGTTCTGCTCCTGTACTTTTTGTTCTCGTCAGGGCAGAGGTGAGATATAATTAAGACCTCATTTTTACTTTCATGTCATATTTACAATTATTTTAACTGGAGTGGACAGGTTTGCTGTAAAAGCTTTTTGAAACTGAATTTATTCCTCATTCATTTCATACTTTGCTAAACTAAGAATTCGTGTTTATAGTTATGAGTGGTCCAAATACAATAATGCTGGTCACAGCCAGCAAAACCCAAAGTTTCTAAACCACCTGTGGCGTGTGGTTTGTACTGAATGTAACTCACTGGTTGTGTATAAGGGTTAAAAACCAGCAACTGCTCAGTGTAGTGAATGCGGGTTTCAAATTGGCGAGGCAATAAGAAGAAATGTAATTTCCACTGCAGAAAAACATGAGTTAACCCAGGGTTTCCCCTGCAGATTTACATGAAAGGCGTGGTGTTGGCAGCATTTGACCAATAACAATTAAGTGTACTGGCAGCGGAGTGACAAAGGCGGACAGAACAATAATATTAGAACAATATAAAGAGGTGAAATACAAACTGAAAGCAACACAGCTCCTGCAGACAAAGCAGCAACGTGCGTGTGCGTGCGTGTGTGTGTGTGTGCTCTGCGTGAATGCATGAGCACTTTAAGTGCTTTGGACAGTAAGACTGGACAAAATCTACTATATTAATAAAGTTTAGCCTATTTGAAACCTGGAAGGAAAGCCAGTTAAACGGATGTATCAATGTCACAGCTCTATCATTAAGACGTATTTCCTTAAATCAATCTTTAAAAGACAGTTTCAGTTTTTATTCTATCAGCTGCTGCTCCGGTGGTGTTTAACAGTGTGCGAATAAAGAATAAATATAAAAACCTAATTCAAATGTAACCTTATTCTATGTGTAAACTTGATATAAGGTCCACAGGAGTTATATATATATTGATCTTTCTAGCATCACTGTATTTCCCTGATGCTTATCAAGGAAACACAATGACATTACACATACCCCGGTAAGAAGTGAACTGCCTTTTAGTTCAGAAGATGCAGCGTTAACCCTGAAGTTACCTGGATAAGATGAAATCCAGTTTTGTAGTACAGACCTCAGTTTTGGGTTCAGGTTCATCCTCCAAAACACTTCAATATGGGAACAGGAGCGGCTGAGGAACAACCCTGCAATTACAGGATGAACCGCTATATCTCGTCTCTAACTTTATTGAAGGAAAAAGTGTGGTAAAACAACCGATATGCAAGAAACTGATGAATAAAAAACCATCCACAGCAACAATTTGTGTGGCCTCTTAATGTTTGGCTACAGTCTTTGTAAGCTCTAGTGCCCTCTTGCCTTGTTTTTTGTCATATTAACTTTGCCAGCTGACAATGAATGTGTCGTGATTATCACCTTTCTGTCTGAATGAAAGGAGAGGGCTCGAATGCCTACTCGCTCTCTTTGGAGTTTTGCAACTCAGCAGGGTGCCTGGACAACAACTATACAGCCATACAGCATATTTACCTGCAGATATGTGAGAGTAGTGGACTGTGGGCATGTGCACACAAATGCTCTCACACACACATTCAAGCAGAAGGAGAAAGAGCTTGTTCAATGCCCCACAGGGATCCACTTGAGATAAAATTCAGCAGCTCTGAATAATACAGTCCATTTATCAAAGAAAAAAAACGCTAACCCTGACGTGCGCACGCACACACGCATATATACACAGCGCTCTCAGAGGCTTGTTGTGAAGTGAAGGTGCCCTTGTGTCCGTGGTCATTTATCAGAATGTGTAATTCAAAGTGCCATGGCAGGCGAAGCCCGATGGTCTGAACTTGTTTAAATTTCTTCTCATTGCTTTGAACCTTACAGCATGTAATGCAACACTGCTGCACCCCTGTAATGTAAAACACTCTCTCCCCTCCGCCTGGATTTGCATCAGTCAGCCACAGCAAGCCCCGCCACAGGAAAGATGCCACCACAGCAGAATGAGAAGGCAAATAAGCAAAAGAACTCAATTTTATTGTAATGTGGCAAAAAAGTTTGAAACATGAGTGAAGAATTAATATGCTTTTTTTTAAATATTAGAAAGTTTACAAACAACCATCATTAAATAACAAACACGAATAAATAACGAGAGTACCACTGGACTAAACAACCGAACTATATCACTCAGGTAGAAATACTCCACCTCAACCAAATACTTACCACTATAAAGATACATGAGTATTACAACTTTAGTAGAAGCAAAAGGGTTGTTTTTTTTTGGCCTTTATTGGATAGTGAACAGTGAATGCAGACAGGATGGTGTGGAGAGAGAGATAGGGGAAGGCATGCCGCGGGTCGGATGTGAACCCGGGCCGCTCGTACCACAGCCGTACATTGTTGCCTGCTCACCCACTGATTTGATTTTCCACGTGGCGTCCATGGACCATTGCTCTCTCCTTGTCCCTCCTGACTCATTTTTCTCCAGTTTTGCTTTTAGTTAATGTCCTTGTCACGACTGGTAGCATGAGACCATACTTGCAGCGTATTCAGGTAGTCCAGGAATGCACATCCATGCATGCCATTGGAAGAAGGTTTGCTGCACCTGCCATCACAGTCTCACGAGTGTGGAGGAAATACCCGGAGACAGAACGTTACACAAGGAGAGCTGGACAGGGCAGTTGAAGGGCATCAACATAGCCCTATAAAATAACCTCCAGCGGGTTACTCATGTGCATGTTTCTGACCAAACTGTCAGAAACAGATTCCATGAGGGTGGCACGAGGGCCCGAGGTCCTTTAGTGGGACCTGCACTCACAGACCAGCGCCATGTAGCTCGACTGGCATTCGACTGAGAACACCAGAACAGACAGGTCCACCACTGGCGCCTGTTCTCTTCACAGATGAGAGCAGATTCACACTGAGCACATGTGACAGACATGAAAGAGTCTGGAGACACTGTGGCGAACATTATGGTGCCTGCAACATCATCCAGCTGTTTTGGCTGTGGGTCACTGATGGACTGGGTGTGACTTGCTGGGTGTGATTTTGAATCGAGCAATCAAAGGGTTGATGATTTTGGCTTCCACTGATCACTTTGTTTTGTTCTAGACGAGTTAAACAATGTATATCAATAAAGATTTTTAAATTGAATATTTCATTAATCAAGTTCTGTTGTGTGTGTGCTACTTACTGAACTACAAACCGGAGGCACACATCATTAATCATCTCAATACCCTTAAAATAATGATTGAATTAATTGTTTTTGCATTGTTTTATTTGCATTAATGTTGAAGATTGTCAGTGCAAATTATAACAACCAAAGAAGGTCACCATCCTCTTTGCTTCTGCATTAGGGATAAGCAAGCAGGACTAAGTTAAGTTTACTGCAATAAAATCTAAGAAAGACGTGACTCATACGCAATGATAGGGTGTGAACTTCAAATTGAAACTTGCACAAAAATAAAAAGAAACAGGAATAAACAACATGGTCTACTTTTCCTTTATGACATACAGTTTAACGCTCACTACAAAGTTGAACCGGCACCAAATCGTTGAAACAAACTGAAGCTGTCCTTGAATAAAACATCAAAGCAGAACAACACAGGTTCCACAAATTAATATCTGCTGTCTTTGTGCTCCTGTTTAAACAGATTATTACTGCTGCAGGCTTACTTTGAGCCTCAAAATTGATCGAGGTTCAACGATTCTGCTGCAAGGAAGAGCATTTCTTTTTTATAACCCACAGGTTGGTGGTGTTCTAACTGCCTTATGCGCAACACATCAAATGGACAACCAACCGAGCGGCACTGTACAGACGACCATAAGAATAAAGTTCACCGAAGAGCTTCTTTCTCAGCTAAAAGCACAGCGTATACAGAATTCTAACACTTAAAGCAAACTATAATTGTCTGGCCCGATACTGTACTATTCCAAATCATTTATAGAAAATGAAACAAAGTCCACAGGCAATCACGCAACAAACTCACTGAGCACTGCTGTCTACATCGGTTAATGAGCCACCAAGCTCGCCTGCTGCCTTCACCGAATGGGCAATCGATTCAGACTGTCAGCTCACTGCACATTCTCCGCTGCTGCAGCCACTGCTCATGCATGACACACCTACCTGTTATTATCAAGTCCCTCGAGGTTTGGAATCGAAATACTGTGTTGGGAATTGGAGAACCTTATGAATCCCGCTCCCCATAGTTTCAGTCATGCCACAATCGATCAATGCAATAAAACCGAGAGCAGAAGCTCATACATGGTGGATATTAACTGTATACTGAGAGTATGTAGAGCTCCGCAATACTACGTATAAGACACACTAAGCAAGGAAATCCTCCTCCAGATGTAATTTGTGCGTTTTTGTTGCTCGTGAATGTCTTTGCTGTCCTGTAAAATAATGTGGTCTTCTTTTCTGTGACACAGCTTTAGATATGTTTGGAGTTGTGAATTTACAGTAGGCTCAATGTATGATTCCAGACTTCATATTTAAAGTATTTACATATAACTGAGGTATAATTTAGAGCACGAAGGGGATGAGACATGCACTCTGTGCTCTGCCATCATCTATATGAAGAGCACTTTAAAATATTCTCACTACAATGTGTGTGAGTCACTTGAGTCTTCACACAGAACGCTGCTCCTGCAGGCTTTAAGGGTCGTGTGATTCAGTGGTCATCAGCTGGCGCAAAATGAACGACAATCCATTTTCCATGTACCAGCTCCTACACTACTTCACATACAGTTCAGCGACACACACAGGCCACTAGTCTTCTGCGGCCATTTGAGCTCATTTGTTTCAATTGCCTGATCAACAACAATGGGACCAGCGGTGTGTGTATTTGGCTGAATGTGCTGAATATAAAGCTCCAGGTTTGCTGCTTATAGCTGCATGTCGCACTGGTGGTATATTATTAGGGATAAAATCAAAGCAGACAAGAAGAAATACACTCTGGAGGTTTCACACGAGGCTGAAAAGGCCACATCAGGGCTTAAGGGCAACAGCGCTGCTTCCTCGTGTCTCCCTTCAAACAGAAAATGTTTAATATTAGCGGGATATTAGCGGCTTATTGCATCAGACTCTGGCTACTGTGGATGGATTTTTCAGCGATTCCTTCTACTGGTGCCAAAAGAGTATTTAAGATTTATGAATTACTAAATTCCTTTTTGGAGTATAGGCCAAGCTTAAAATGAAGAAGTAGGACAAAATATTTTGACTAATACTGAAAGAACAGTGCGTCAGTAGCTTTACTGAGAGCTCAGCTGTACGTATGTCTTGTTGTTTTGCCTGTGTGCAAATGAACAGTGAAAACCTGTAACTGCCCACATTCACCTGATCAAACTATATGAACAGGTAAAAAGGGAAGCGTGCACAGTTTATTTCAAGAATGAGGAATGAAGCAATTCCCCTTACCAGAGCAACAGGTAAAATGCTTCCTTAAACCTTCGTCATCAGACCAGATTAACACTTTTATCACAAGGACAGGCATGCACTTGCGGGCAAGCAGATACTTGCTCAGTGCAACTAATGCAATAGTCATGTTTAAATTCCCATAAGAAAACTTTCTCTTCCAGCAGCGAGGTCAGAGCACAGAGTCTAACCTTCGGTCCCCAAACTGACAATTATAACACCATACAACGCAATCCCTCAGTGGGATAAACCTACTCCATTCAGCAGAACCACTTTCATGTCATTAAGGTCAAAGTATCAGGGGAGCTGGTGTAGTGGAGTTCTGGGACACGCACTCAAATCCCCACACGCACACACAGAAATAATTACAGGCCTTTTGCTTAAATTCAAATGGGCTTATTCCACCTTAACATTCAGTGCAGAATTTTTCCTTCACTTTTTAACTCGCACCCACCCTCTTTGACTAAACGAGAAGGAAATGCGGAAACATCTGTGCAGCGAAATGACAAGATGACAAGGATGGCAGATAACGAGGAGCTGGAGGAGGAGGGGGGGAATTAGGAAAGGTGAATGAGCACACCTGTCCACAAGTGTTGCTTCTGCACACACTTGTTGAAAGTCACAGAGCTCGCAGACGTGTTTGTGTGAATATGACCGTCTATGAAACGAAATAAATAAATAAGTCTTTTGTACTGACACACAGACCACCCAGCGGAGTGCAGGGTGTGAAGAAGCCACAAAAACCACCTATGTTGTTAAATTTTTGTCGCGAAGCAATCGCTCTCTCTCTCTCACAAACGCGCCGCGTTTCCCCGACGAACTAATGCTCACATCTGTTTCACTGGAGACTCAGGAGAGATTAATCTGCTGCTTTTACTGCCCCACTGGCTCACAGGCACGTACAAACAAACATATAAGCAAATGCATTTTGCTCCATTACCGATTTCATCATTTCAGTGATGCATGACAGCAGACGTGCAGTGATACTGACAGTGAGGTACTTCTTAATTCCCCCTCCTCCAGCTCCTACTTATCTGCCATCCAGAATAAGAGTCATGACATCACAAGTGGGCAAAACTGCGAAACCTCACTGATCAAGAAAATGAATGCATAAACTTTCTCCCCCTTTAAAATGCGCACTTGCAATCTAAACAAACGTAATGTTTCAGGTAGCACCCGTGCAGGACACTGTGCTCCCTGCAGACCAAATCACAGAAGGCTTTACAGTATGGGTGATGTTACAGCAACGAGCTGTAAGAGAGGAATGCAGCTGGACAGGACTTTCAGCAGTGTAACCCGACTGCGGAAATGCGTATGTGGACAGCTGACGCACAAATGCATTAGCAGTGTAAAGGCAGACACACACATATGCATGCATGCAGGCCTGTATGAATGAAAGGTGCAAAAATAAAACAAACACAATCACATTTGTTGGGGGTGGGCGGGAGCATGTTTGAAAGGAGCTGTGTTTATACAAATCAAAAAAGCACACACCTACATACAGGCAACAACATGTAGACAAAACAATACAGTCAGACCCGTAAGTTTCGTGACACTACAGTGGATTTTAAATCAAACAATCAAGTTATACCTAACTGTATGAGTCCAACACATCTTTGCTCTCTGGCACACTGACATAGATTATTTCTTTAGCTGTTTATCACCTTTCCCATGTGTGTGTGAGGCTGCACATGAGCCCACATCCCCGTCAGCATATATCTAGGTAACTGGATCTGAGCACAACATGTCAACACTGGCAGCCAATCAAACTTTCTTTTTAAATATCTCTTTTTTTTTTTAATCTCTCAGCAATATAAATGAGAAATGCACACATGTGCTCCCACTGCTTGACAGCACATGTGAATATAACAGAGAGCAGCAATTTTAGAGTTTATGCATCTGCGTGTCATAAATCATACAAATGCAAAATAAGGAGCATTACGATGACGGGATGTAGGGGAAAAAAAAAGAAAGATGAAACAACGTGAGGCCTGTTGATCTGGGGACTGCAAGAACAAACGGCAGCAATTTAACTGTTAGCCTAAGACACACACACGCACGCACGCGTGTGCAAACAAGCACAACAAAAGTAAATAGAGACTGCGGTGCACGGCGCTCATCTGCCATTTAATTTCCTACCTTTCATGTTTATAGTTTTATGTTTTATCTTTCCATCTATTATCGCCACTACCCCTCTCTCTCTCTCTCACACACACACACACACACACACCCAGGGAAGTAATAAGCCTCTCACTGACTCAATGAACAGAAAAAGAGAGAAAGCAACAGGAGCTGAAACTTACCTTCACCCCCCCCCCCCAAAAGAAAAGGACAAAGAGAGAGAGAGGACGACAGAAGTGTGTGTTAAAGAGAGAAGGAAGGAAGGTGGAGAACAAGAGAGTTAGAAAAAAAATGCTTTATAGGGATGATGAGACTGATTTTACACGGATATTGGGAAAACCGAAGAGGTACAGGAAAATGTTAAAAAAAAAAAAAAGCATTGTAGTTTGTAATTAAAAGGAAGATAATTCAGAAAAGAGGGCAGAGGGCATAAAGGATATAGCATCCTGTTTTTCAAGTAGTGTGGAGGAGAGGAGAGGAGAGGAGAGGAGAGGAGAGGAGAGGAGAGGAGAGGAGAGGAGAGGAGAGGAGAGGAGAGGAG
>JAVDPK010001518.1:134427-163957 GCA_034780415.1 Cichlasoma orientale
CACACACACACACACACACACACACACACACACACACACACACACACACACACACACACACACACACAAAAACAAAACAGCCGATGACATTTGAGACGCTGGAATCAATGGATGCTCAACGATTTCCACTAAATGTTTTTTGCGTGGCCTGTCGGTTTGCACTAATTGTAACTTGAGAGGTTTTTAGGATTGAAAATGAAGAGATCCGCAGGCGCAACAAAAGGCAGCATGTATTTGATTTAGTCTCACAGGTCATGAGTGCAGAATGCTTGTGTTTGTCGTAGTCTGCGGTGCGGCTGTGGCATGGCTTTCTTCTCCCGCCGTAAAGGGTTTATTTTATGCTGTAACTGGCTTTGTTAGTAATGAATACATACATTATTTACAGAAGCCATTTTTAAGATATGAGATGAGGTTCAAGAGTGAGAAACTCCCTTTGCTGGCTCTGTATCACACATCGGCTAGCATTTACCTCTCCACTGGAGGGCTGGGCTGCACAGCATCTGGACTAAAGTCCATTTCTTACCAGCTTTTTAACACTTACAACCGCAGACCCTTTTCCAATTACAGTAAGTGTTTCCTACTTTCTGCTAAGCAATCACATTTGCAACTATAAATGTTAATATAGGGTTAGGATTTTGTTTACACTCATCTATTAAGTGTACAGCTGTAATTGCTAGTAAGACAACAATAAATGGAGTCTGTCTGTAGCTTGTTTCCAGGAGGTATGTGGTCTAACAACTCAATGAAAGGTATTAAATAAAGAGCTTGCTGAACATTTAAATATAGCGTCTAAAAGAGAATAACCTTGTTTTTATAACAATGTGGTAGGTGAAAACATGCTATTAAAGATGTACTAGCTCCAATAAACCCTTAATAAAATGCCTTGTTTGAATGTTGTATCATAAAACTCAGATGCCTTCAGTGGCAACAGGTCTGATGGAGAGATGAATCCAAATGTAAAATGTTTGGTTCAAATCGCTGTTGATATGTACGGAGGCGGTCAGGAGAGAGGTACAACAGTGAGTGTTTACAGCCGTCCATGTATGTTTGCACGTGTTTCAAATAATCACTGCACCTATTTCCCATTTTCCCAGCAAAATATAAAGAAATGACGGGTGGCTCAAGACATGTGCACAATACTGTATTTAAAAAAACAGAAAGCTTCCAGAAATAACCTACTTGAGTTTCACTGTTTTTTGTTGGTTTTTTTCCAGGATGAAAGTCCCAAAAAAAAAAAACCCAAAAAAACAATGTCACCATGAAGTGGATTCAAATGTGTGTTTGTGTCTATGTTTATGTGTCATAGCTAACTGTTTCCTTCCTGATGTGCTGCTCACCAGTGTTCAGGCACTCACACAGACACTCGGACTCACACACCCATTTCCTTCCTTCAGTAGTTGGTTATTGCTGCTCATGTCAGAGGTGAAATAGTAAGCGGGGTTAGGAATTAGTGATAAAGCCCAGAGGATGGGGAAGAGACAGAAGATAGTGAGATCAAGAAGGAGGCAAAGACGTGGAAGGAAGGCGCCAAACCTGCTTAATAGGAAGTTCACAGCTGAGGTGGATCATCCCTGTCAGTCATATAACCCCTGGTAATACCAGAGTCAGAAGATATCACAAATGAAATACAGTTGTCTTTACATGCTTGCTGACATGAGCTTTAAAAACACACAGAGTGTTGTGCCGTAAGTAAATGCTGCGGGAAATCTTCAGCTGTGTGAAAGTGGTCAGAGCAAGGTTAAAAGAAAGAACGTCAGAAAATAAACAGAGTGCATCTGTGAGAAGGAGAGAGCAAGAGAGCAAGAGCAGGAATGGAGAAAAGCGAAACACTGCAGCAGCAACAACCGCTGTAGACAGAAACTAAAAAAAAAAATAATTGATTGAAGGAGTCAAGCAGGGGCAGCGAGTGAACAAAGAAGACAGGAACATTGCAGCAAACCAACAAAACTTCATCTTCCGCCCTCTCACACGTCTTTTTCTTCTTCTTTTTAACTTTCTGTGCACAAACCCAGCAAACAACTAATGAGGTGTGGGGGCGACAGAGTCCAGCTGCGCCACACTTCCCCGCAAACTCCATGTGCATGTGCTGGGACGTGTGTTTGGCAATGCTAACTGAAGATTTCTGACTAACATGCACCAAATTTGTGTGAGGGTATTTACAAGCATTTGCACGTGCTTGTTCTTGTGTCATGAGTTTGTGTGTTTTTTAGGTTTTCTCTAGCTTTGTATCACAGTCCTGTGTTGTTGATATTTCTGTGATTTCTTACGGCTTCTGAGTTTTGACCCTGGGTTTCGGAGTTTGGGGAAAAGATTCATGTTCGAGCCTTATAGTCGTCTGTTTATAGATTTGTCTTTTGTTCCTCGGTGCTTGAGTTTTGTTGTTCTGTTCCTTAGTCCCATGCTTAGCTTTTGTATTCCCTTCCTGTTCCCTCAGTCTTGTCTCTGTCAAGTTTGCATGTGTGAGTCTGTCAACTGTTACTTCCCGTTTTACTTTGGTGGTCTTTTGTCTCTTGAGTTTTTTTTTATTATTATTATCTAGTTTATCTTCTCGTCTCCTTATCTGTGATTAGTTTCAGCTGCTCTCCCACCTGTTGCCTGTTCCCTCGTGTGTGTGTGTGCGTGTGTGTGTATATATATGTGACCGGATTCTTATGGCAATAACTCATGACTCAGCGCGCTGTATTGAGGGTCATTTCCGGGTTCACGGGCTGTTCTCAGCAACAAGGGAGCGGCCACTTACATGTTTTGAGCGCTCGTATGAGCTACTAGTGATGCCATCATTAAAATTCCTTTGCAGTGATGTCATGATTAACATTACTTTGCATGTTAAATATGAAACATAATTTCACTAATGACATCACTGGGAGCTTTGGTTTCCTTATTCCTGTCCTGGGTCCAACTCCTGCCTGCCACACAGCTGACCTTGACAGCCAGCAGTAACCAGATAGATCAGATGGAAAACATCTGGCTGAATCTTTACCTGCATGCCCCATTTGTGTCTTCTTTTCACCAAATGAGAACAAACTGAATAGCTGCTACAAATGGTAATGGCAAAAAAAAAAAAGATTTGTGCGTGCATGAAACAGCCACACAGACTCCGATTTGTTGCTATGGCATCCCATCTTCCTGAGGTGCAAAAATCACAGAACAATTTATTCCCACAATTTCCTCTCTATAATGAAGCAGTGAATGCATCGGCCCCGGCGTGTAATATGCCAGAGTGGATGCTGAAGTGGACTACACACACATGCACATACCCCAAATAGGTGATCACTACTGTACTCAAGAACAACACTTATAAGTTATAAAAAGTTATAAAAGAGGATACTCATATATTCATGAAAATATTGTTCACTGATAGATTCAATACACAGAGTACACTACAGTATAACTTACCAAAACTATACAGTAAGTCCATGCACTTCATTAGTGGATGCTGAAGTGGACTGTAGCAGAGAAGTCCTGTCTGATTAGCATCCAAATGTGAGTTATTCATTTATCTGCATTGTTCTTGTCAATGTACCTTTGCATTTTTACACAGACTTTACTACAGTACACTTTCCAGCTGTATATAACCTGCAGCTGTTTTCTTGATGTGAATTCTTGCATCATTTAGAAATGTTAAACTTGTGGTGTTTATTTAATGGGCATGTGCCATTAACATACACAAAAACTGACAGAGTTATGTGCAAGAGTGCAAAAAAAACAGATTAGACTTTGGTTCAGTTTTCTTTACATTTGAAATAACGATGCAGGATTTTTTTTTTTTTTTAACAGCACATCACATCACAGGGATGAAACCAGGATGTTGTTTGGGTGTGTAACCTAACTGTGAATAGGTTTATGGCAGCTTGGGAGCAGCAGTGGTGGTTTTAGCTGATGCTCAGCTGCTTTTCTCTTGAATAACACCAGCTCTCTCTCAGTAGTTTTTGCTGCCAACTTACTGCAATCACATTTTGTGGCTTTCTAATAATAAACCTGAAATGTATGGAAGACCAAAACTGCCAAAAAGAGGACAAAGAAACCAATTAATACTATTTACAATTACTTACAATTAAATTACCTTAAATTAACAAATAAAATAAAATAGGGAAGTAAATGGTTAAAAAATCTTCTTTCTTTATGTGCTTTTGGATTTGGCAGTTGTGGTCCACCATATAGGGTTCCTATTGTAATATGACAGCAACATAACAAAAAAACTTGTATATTAGCTAAGCTAATATAAAAAAGTATTTAAAAATCAATAAATAAATTGGGCTTTTATCACACCAAAATATTGGCATTTCAGTCTCGTAAAATATTAATAATTTATAAACATAATTCTTTAATCCAGCAGTGATGGAGGCCTGGCTGCAGAGCTGGAAACTCGTGACTGAGTGGACAGTGGAGGGGAAAGTAATGAAAGATGAATGCAAGCAGTCACTGAAGGAGGAAGGATGAATTAGTTTGAGCACAACAGAAATGGAGCAGTCAGCGGGTCAACACAAAGACACGGTATCCAGGTCTGAATACACAATTGCAATTACAGCCGCACACTCTGCCACACACTCTGCCTCCGCATGTAGACACTCATTCATGTCATGAACATGACATGCCCTGGATCCCCCATCGACATCCTCACCTATAAAAACAGACCATAATCACACGTGTTTGACCTTGTTCATCTCTGGTTTCTTCTTTCCTCTTCCCTCATTATCTCACTTGCCCTGTTCCTTCCTCCTCCTCTTCCTTCACATATTTTTCTTGAAAATTTTCCTTTTCTCCCCTCTATTATCTATTATCCTGTCAACCTCGCTTTTATTATTATTTTTTCTATGTTCTTGCTGCAGGTTCGCAGTAACAGGCAGATCTGTGCTGCTGTTAGAGTGCCCTCAAGTGGGCATGCACATAAACAACATACTGAGTAGATTGAGAGCCCGAAACCGAATTGCACGGCAAATCTTAAAACCTCATTTAGCTATATTTAAATTCAGTGCATATTCAAGATCAGGTTTTATTCTTGAGATTCTCTTTTCTTTTATCCTTGTTTCTCATATCTTTGTGCACTTAACAAAATATGAGTGAATACGTAACCTTGAGCAGCTGTCATTAGAGTAAATTTGCACTGCAAGTGAACATACTGGGCATATCTGCTCTCCATCTCATTTGGATTATTGTCAGGTATGACAGCACAGCTCGCTCCACTTTATAAAGACTCAGGACTAAAATGGAAACTGATTTTTTTTAATGTTCTTGACAATTTCTCTCAAGGGTCTTGTAATCATAAAGCCGCTGCTACAGAGCGGAAATGAAGAGCGACTTCTGTGCTGACTTCATCTGAATGCCCCGCATCAATTACAACATCACTCCACCTCCCAAACACAAACTTCAAAGTCTTACAAGTGTTCGCTCCCTCTCTCCTTCTCTTACACACACACTTACACATCTCTATAAGGAATACCAATGAGCATATTGTTTCCATTTCAAAGGGAAACGTCAGGCCTGAAGAGGGTAAGAATTAAATATCAAGTCTGCCCCCCCCCCAAAAAAACAAACAAAAAATACAGGATAAATAAGACAAAGAAAGGAAAAAGGAAAACAAGACAAGAAAGAAGGAAGTCTAATCCACTGAGAAGCTACAGTGCCAACTAGGCCAGATTGACAATACAGCATTTTTTCCCTCTTTCTTTGTCTTTTTTTTTCTTTCTTCATTCATTTTTTCCTGTCCTTTGTTTGTTTCCTTCTTTCACGTTTCATCTTCTCTCTGTTCACTTTACAGTCTCTTTGTCTCAGCGGTATGACATAAGTACTCCAGTGTGCGCAGATGTGAGTGCAGCCAGGTGTGTGTTTGTGTGTCTGTACAAAGAATCAACAGCAGTCTCAGCGGAAACGCACTCCAGCAGAAAACCTTCTGTGACAGAAAGTTGGTACCACCATAAAGGACAAAGTAAGTATATTTCCATAACATCCCAATAACAGTATAAATCTCAACGTAAATGGACATAAATATTGAAGAGCAGACTGCAAACCAATGCAGACAAGTGAGAATTACTGCTACACTCACACGTTTATCAAAGGGACTCTCTTAGTTATGGTGCTTTACTTCACCAATCAGTGTGCTATATACTAAGCCACAAGCAGAAAAGGTCCTTCTGGAGAGCAAGCAGAGTTCAAAGCAGGTCACAGTACCAGTGAATAGATCTTTAATTTTAGGATTGTGTGTGAAAGATACCTCCAACACCAACAAGCTCACTACCATATCTTTGTGGACATTTGATGGGGTTTGTCGTGCAGCCTTGTGAGCAAACATGAAGATGCAAAACAGCAAAGTCAACCTGATCAGGGCCACAGGACATCTTTACGACAAGGCCACCAGTGCAGTCTTCTTCAAAGGCACCACAGGAGATCGGTGTAATGCAACGGTTGGAGTAAAGCAAGGCTGCTTTTGATCATCTACGCTCTTCAATATATACCTGGAGAGAATTATAACTGCTGTATTGAATGACCATCCATGACCAGTTGATGACTGGTTGGTGGAGGTTGCTACCAATCATCGTTAAATTGGTTGCTAAAGCCCCAGTCAAGCACCCCTAGATACAGGTCAGTGACTCCCCCCGCTAATGACCAGTCGCTAGGGACTGCAAAGCGTGTGACACAAACCAGAAACGGCAACCGTTCATCTTCAAAATAAAAGTTACACTTTTTGAAATGTGGTGGTTTCACCGATGACGCAGAGCTTTGAAGGCAAATATCTATTTTTGATTTGCGTCGCACCTTTTCCAAGTTTCACTACCACTTTCTGGTTGGTTAGCAAGTGTTTGCAGACAATTTGGCATCTTCTATGCAAACTATGGGCAATCTGCTAGCAACCAGCACTCTCTTTGCCCCTGATTTCAATCAGCAACCTCCAGCAATGACTCGCCAGCCAGGAGAATACACATTTTTCACTAGTGATCGGAGGTTGCCGGGGTCACTGACCAGTCTCTGGGCCTGTGTGACAGAGGCCTTAGGTTTTGTCAATGACATCGATGCTGGGGAAGAACAGGAGCTAGCCAACTCAGCATAGAGCCTCAACAACAGTTCTGCAGGCTACAAAATTTAAATTAGTGCTGAAAAGACAAAACTAATGGCCAGCAACGATATTGGCATCAGCACAGATATCACTATCAATGGATTCAATTGGAGACAGTCCAAAGTTTCAAGTGCTTGGGGGTAGAAGTCTCAGATGAAGGATCAAGACCTGAAGTGTTTGCCAGAATCACACAGACAACTCTCAAAGCCTAAAGGCATTTGGAACAACAAGAACATCAAAATCAGCTCCAGGATCAGACAGATGCACTCGCTCGTCATTGCAATATTCCTCCAAGCTTGTGAAACGTGAACACTAAGGGGTGATGCAGGCATAGAGTGATGAGATGCTTCCACAGAATCCTCAGCGTCTCCTACAAGGACCAGGTAGTTCAGGCTAGAGCGACGCAAGCCACTGGACGATACGAAGGTCTTCTGTCCACAGTGAAGAAACCAAAACATGACTTGGCATTGTCGTGTAACAAGGTCAGTAGTTCCACAAGGAACAGCGCAAGGAGGCAGAAAGAGAGGCAAGCATAAGTGAGCAGACATGCCTCACACTTGCCAAGTGCCTGAGAGCATTTGAGAACCAAGAGAGATGGAGGAAGCTGTTTTGCAATCTCAACAGTCATGACTATGTGATAGTTCAGGTTGGGTCAGGTCTGCGTCCATTTCATTTTCAACTGTCTCAGTCAAGTTTCTTTTTTGAGTGGAGCTTAATGGTTACCCCTGCTGGGAACCTTTACTATAACTATTATAACTCTACTATATCTTCTATAGATAGAGGTATGACGCCTGCAGCCACAATACTATAACTGCAGTTGTCTAGTCTTGAGCAGTTTGTCACAGATTACATTTCCAATCGTGTACATCACAGAGATTAAAGGATAAGAGGAGTGAATCTGCTCCATGATTAAAACACTTTATCTCATGATTACTGCAGCCAAGGCCGGCTCATAGCACTCGCCACTGAAGTACTGGTAAAGCGTGATAGTGAGCGGGGATAAGAGTGCACCCCGGTGTGTATGTGTGTGTCATTGTAGCACTCTATCTAGGCGGTGGCACTGTATGTACAGTCTCTGCACCACAGCTGAGAAAAGCTGAAATGATTTTCTTTCCAATTTTTCCCACCTGCCATCTTTGACTTTTCTTTCCTCTCTCCACCTTACCATCCCCCCTCTCTCTCTGCAATTCTATTTTCTGTTGTTAACACGGTTTCCACTTAGACGCTTCTTCAGTACTTTATGGGATTTCTACAAAATGATTTGTCTCTGCCTTTTGCGACCCTCTGCAATAGCTCGCTCATCCCAGTTCTAACATCTGTTTTCAGAGAGTGACACTGCTCAAGTACACAAACACACACTTTAACAGATAGAGTTGTGCTTTCACACATAAATGCACAACCCACACAAGCCTTTAGGCATCTACATACCAGTTATGACACACACTGGGAACACTGTCATTATCAGCCAGCAGGCATGTACTCTGGAATGGAAAGGGTGATTACACTGGGACACACACACACACATACACACAGAGAAACACACACGTGCACTGTTGCAAACAACATCAGTATGCCGCAAAGGCCATGCTTTGCTTCTTTCTTTCTCCCTCTGTCTGTCCGTGTTACACACACAAATGCAAAGAAAGCAGACAGCTCCTATGAACACCTTCATCTTCATCAAAGTCAGCGGTCAAGAATAAGAGACGAGCAGAAAGGCTTCACAGAAACCTGCTGTCACTATGGTAACATGGTCATAACAACCTCCTCTTTATCCTCCTGCTAAAAACAGATCTCATTTTCTCCTCACCCCCCCAAAATCATTCTCTCCCCATCGAATTTCTTCCTCATAATCCTCTCCTCTTCCTCACCCTGTTTCTGGACTTTCTCGCCCCCCCACATGCTTTTCAAACATTCCCACTTAGCACCTTTCTGCCTTCTCGCTTTTTCTTGTGGCATCCATTGCACCATCTACAACCTTCCGCGAGGACTGAAGACAATCATCTACGCTCTGTGTGAAGCAACTGAAGCAAAATGACTTACAAAACAAAAGAGGCTAAAACAGAGTCCATAGGTGTTGGTAAATCAAAACAGACTAGTATTATTCATCCAGGTTACTAAGTCATAAAATAAAATAGAAAATGAAAATAACTAGATTCCCTACCCGTATAGAGTCACAGAGCAGCAACACAAATGCTCCCAGTGACTAACAAATAATCAACTAACGAGCATGTGTAGTGTGTGCCTGGCCCAGCCCCCAGGGAGTATAAGGGGTAATTGAAAACACAACTCAACTCCACCTAATATCTTATTACATCTACAGTATAAGCTAAATCAATAACACACATTTCATGTGTGTTTGCTTAAAGCATTCACAAACTAAAACAGAGTACAGCTTACAAATATACTAGTCAAAAAAAAAAAGAAACACAAGTTTGAGTGTTAAATAGATTTTATAGATCAACACTACATGTGTATACAACACGTTTAATATGTGGTGTAGTCTCCTCTGGCTGTGATGCAAGCAGTCACCCATCTGTGCATGGACTGCACAAGTGTCCGGATCTGTTGTTGAGGAATTGCCTTCCATTTCTGGATGAGTGCAGCCTGCAGCTGTGCAATGGTTACTGATTGCGGCTGCCTATGATCAATAATGAATATGGCAACCCGGCATGTTCCATAGGTGAAATATCAGGACAATATGCTCGCCAAGGAAGTCTCTGGATATCCAGAGATCCAGAAAGGCCTGTGCTACTCTGGCAGTGTGGGAAACAGCCGCAGGGCGGAGCGCTGTACAGGTTGCAGCACCTCATCTCAGTACCTCTGTCCAGTCACATTTCCACCAACAACAATCAGATCAGACATGGTGCTGATCTGGAAGGCTGCAGCAACAGCTCAGACACACACACCTGCGTCCAGCATGCCAATAGTCCTGCCTTGGTCAGCTTCAGCCGGTCCCAGCACGGTGGCACTGATGTTGTGCATACACTCTTCTCTGAGATCTGAGACCACTGGCTTCACAATGCAGTAAAAACTGAACCAATTCTGAGGTGGACAAAGTGAGTCCACCTGTAAACAAATTACCAATCCCACCACTGAACCAAAAAGCACTTCGAGAATATGTTTGGGTTTTCTAAGAGATTAAAATGATGTTCTGAGAAATTGATCTAAAACAAAGATGAAAGACTTTTTTTGCCTAGTACATTTCTGTCTGCTAAGTGGCAAATAAGAAGTAGCACAGAAATTATTATTAGAATGCATGAAGTGGCTATAAGTAAGACAAGAATCATGCAGTCAGACAGAGCGCAGAAGACACAGAAAAAAAAGACAAGGTTTTATAAAAGGTAAACTTAAATGACCAGAATATTTAAGATTAAATACTCTGCTACCCCAAAAAACATGTCTGTGACTTTGCTCAGATTGCTCCAGTTACTTCCAGTCTGCCACTCAAGGCAAGCCTGTCTTTTCTTTGAGCTGAGCTCTGACACATAATCTGTGCGGGTCCCATATGAGGATTGACAAGTTGAGAGGCAAGCATGTCTACAGAGTGGGGAAAACATGAAAGTGCAAAAAGAGGTGGAAAAGAAATCCTCAGATATTTTTTTAAAAAAAAGGAAAAGGCATGGCCTAAAAGGTTTACCGATATATTGCAGGTTTTTTGGTTTGTTTGTTTTTTGTTTGTTTTTTTAGACAAAGTATGTGACTCTCTCAAACGTTTTTCTCAACGCAGTGATTGAACATTAGTCTGACACATGGGTTAGGATCAGTGTAACACCCACAGCTTCTGTATAATGCTGGGAAATAGCCTGACCGTAGGATGAGTCAAAACATGTCACTTCAAGGCATGTCAAATCCAAAGGATTTCGCTGCTCTGCTCTGGGCTTGGTTTGCACACAGCTAATGACTGGCAATTTGAGATTGTACAACTTTGCAGCTAGGAAGCCCTGCTGTTCACTTCCATCTTGCTGGATCAAAACAACGGCAGTTCTGGCTGAGCTTGTTCACAAAACCCTGGTTCTGTTTAGAAATGTATCTCACTGAGTGCAGCGCAGGATGACATACTGTTATAGTTATTTTGCTTTTGCTTAAGGAGTTTGTGGATAAGTCACTGTAAACATGGGTCTTTGCCTTTTTATACAAGCTATAAAGCCCTACAATTAGGAGACAAACACTTCTATCAAAAATTTTGCTTAATTCAAAGTCAAGAATTCTAAAAAAAAAAAATCTGAAACTCTGTTTTTACATTACTAAATATGACCAAATTAAACTGTGAGAGTATATGAGCTAACAGTAGCATTTATGATGGCACAAACTGGCTGCAGGAATAAATTGTGCATTTATGAAGCACTTGTCTTGTTTATTTTCCACCCTCAACTTGCTTGTACTCTCGCACACATACACACTTATTCATATAGTAAATGGACTGGTATTAATACAGCCCTTTCCCCTCTTTCTGAGCGCTAAAAGCTCTTTATGCCTCTCTTACTTCCTACATACTATGCTTTTATATCTCACACACACACACACACACATACAATACATAGAGGGACTATTGGGGGGGGGGGGGTTAGCTATATTTCCCCAGAACACTTCGCCTGGAAGAGTGAACGATCAAACCACAGACCATCCAATAAGCAGACAATTCACTCTAGCCTCTGCCACCCTGATCAGCATTCAGTGTGCTGAGCTGAGAGCTCCAATCAGAGTAAAAATCATGAACTTCTTCCCTGTGTGAGGTCCAGGGCGTCGGTGAATAGAGAATTCTTGCCAAATCACTTTTCACGGGTCACTACAAAACTCCAGGAAATGTATGACTCACTTTAACGCTCACACCCGCTCACTTTTGATACTTCTATGCACAGAATAACCTCACTCAGAAGACAGACCCAAACAAAAAGTTATCGAAATATGTGCAACAGGAAGAAATTATCACTCACCAGCCACTTTATGAGGTACACGTGTTCCACTGATCATTAATGCAATGCATTTAGGCATGTAGACATGGTAAAGATGACCTGCTGAAGTTCAAACTGAGCATCAGAATGGGGAAGAAATGTGATTTAAGTGACTTTGAGCGTGCTATGGTTGTTGGTGCCAGATGGGCTGATCTGAGCATTTCAGAAATTTGTAATCTACTGGGATTTTCCCACAACCACCTCTAGGATTTACAGCAAATCTGAAAAAGAGAAAATATCTAGTGAGCATCAGTTCTCTGGCTGAAAATGCATTGTAGATGTCAGAGGTCAGAGGAGAATGGCCAGACTCCTTCAAGCTGATGGGAAAGTGATTGCATATACTGGTTACAATTGGTAACCAATTATTACAACCACTGTATGCAGAAGAACTTCTCTGAATACAGATGGGCTCCAACAGCAGGAGACCACACTAGGTGCCACTCCTGTCAGTGAATAACAGGAAACTGACACTTCAATTCACATGGGTTCATCAAAATTTGAATGGTAGGGTCAGGATTTGCTGTAAACAACATGAAAGCATGGATCCACCTTACCTTATATAAACAGTTTAGGCTGCTGCTGGCGGTGTAATGGTGTGGAGGATATTTTATTGGCACTACCTCAGTATTGTTGCTGACATTGTCCATCCCTTTATAAGCAGCCATCATCTTCTGACGGCTGCTTCCAGCAGGGTACCGCACCATGTCACAAAGCTCAGATCATCTCAAACTGGTTTGAACATGACAATGAGTTCACTGTACTCAATCGGTCACCACAGTCACCAGATCTTAATCTAATAGAGCATCTCTGGAACGTGGTGGAACACGAGATTCACAACATGAGTGTGCAAATGAGAAATCAGCAGCAACAGTGTGATGCTATCATGTCAAAATCTGAGGAATGTTTCCATATTCTTGTTGAATCTATGCACTAATTTCTGAAGGCACAAAACAGAACCTGTTTTACTACTGAGGTGGTGAGTTTACATATGTACTTTCAAGCTGACTTGTAAATGTGTTGGAATTTGTTTGTGCATGAGTGTGTGCAACAGGCTGATGGAGGGTTCTCCTAAAATTCTTAACAACCAGAGAACCAGAGAATCTTTCAACTCTTTCAGCTTCACTTTTTCTGCTCCCTCTCTCTTCCTTCACTCTGCTCGGCTCTCTTAACCTTCTGCATCCATTATTTCCTCACACTCCTCTCTCTAAAGCCCCTCACCCACTTCATCCTTATATGTACATTTAGCATTTCATTATTTAGCTCACATTCCTATCCAGAGAGACTTACATTAATGCAACCAGTGGAACATATCAAAGCCCATCTGCAAACATCAAGCAGCAGCTTTGACACGCTTCTGAATGCACCCTGAGCTCGCTACTGATAAAGAAAGGTAGAGAGGCAAACAAAACCATGGCTGGATAAACACAAAAATATGACTTTGAAGTTACTATCTATTCTTCAATGCACAGAGACTTCTAAACAAGAACAGAAAACCATTTTCATCAATAAAACAGCACATTAATGACCTCTTGTAGGGCCTAATGCCAAAAGGCAGTCCTGTCTCCTTAAGTTAAATTAGCCATTTCAGCTCGATGTCAAGGACTTACACAGTAAATGTGTGCTTGCAGATAATCTGGTGTTTTGAGCCAAACATGTAAACAAACATGGGACATGATCATGGATCATAACATAAACATTCATTGAAACTAAATAGTGTAGTGGTTTCCACATTCACCCAAATGAAAGGTCTGATAAGGCGGTTTGATACTGGGAAGAAATGCAAATCCATTGGGGGTTACATTGGGAAGGGCATCAGGTGTAGAAATATGCCAAATCTAATATGTGGAGCTTCGGAGCAGCTCTAGTAGCTTGTACTCTTTTGCATACTCTGTACACACTTTAAGGTCCAAATGAGAAAATTTTCACAGCCTTTCACACCCCAGTAAATGCTCCAAAAATATTTCTGCCACTTTTGTTTAAATGTACCAACTACATAAATTACTGAGATGTAAGAGTAATAAGGAACCAGCTACTCCTAAACACTGCTGCTCTTTGATCATGTAAAGAGAAGAGGTTGCATTGATAGTGATCTGGGGATCAATGATGCTCAAAATGACCACCAAAAAAGGTGATTTTATTATTTATCATCATTATTATGTATTTTGACTTGCTTTCTCATTAATGCATGAAGTTAATATTATTTATTTTTCACTGATGTGATGCACACATGCACTGTTCCTGCACTCTTTGCAATTAATGTCATGCAGGGAGAGTCTACACTGATCCATCACAAAAGAGGAGATCAGCAGAAATGCTACTTTATCTCCTCAGCGCTTTGTTTCACTGTGTGCGTGTGTGTGCGTGTGTGTGTGTGTGTGTGTGTGTGTGTGTGTGTGTGTGTGTGTGTGTGTGTGTGTGTGTGTGTGTGTGTGTGTAGAACAGAAGCTGGTTAAGTGAAGATAACATTACTTGATGACAACTCATTATGTTCATGTACAAGTGAAATAAAAGCTTCTCAACAAATGTCTGTGTAGGTCCTCTGACTCACATAATGCCAGGGTGGGTCAAGGACTCTCAAGGACTCAAGGTGACAACCCCACTAGAGGTTAAAATACCTGGAACTTTTTTTTTTCTTCCATTCAATTCAATTCAGCTTATTCACAAATCACATTAAGATACTAGTTTAAGCATGATAACACATAAAATAGTTATTTGTGAAATGGGACTATTCAAAAGCTATCCAGAGCTTATAAATAGGAGCCCAGGTATCAGATGATATACATGAAATACATATATAATCTCCAAACATACAATATCATACTAACCTAAATCACTAAAATATCATAAAATTATCCTAAGGATCCTAACATATAACTAACACTAATTCACTGCATTTAGACAGTGGCGCATGATAACAGCAGTATGACTTTATTAAAGTACAAACCTCAAATGTAACCACTGCAGGTTTTGAAAGATTCTTGTCAAACAGCGTTCAGAGTCAAACATATTTTAGTACCAGAACTAAGTTGTTAGACCGGAACAAGTCTTTTGGCTGAGAAAAACTGTCCAGCTGCCTTCAGTTCAAGCACTTAAGACTTCCCAACAAATTTTTACTCATCCAAAACCAGGGTTGTCATCTGAGGCAATCCCCATAGTCAGCAGGTGTGAGAATACGATATATTGTTCACAATGGCATGGCGATTCGGCAATAGTCAATGTGTAGCGTATCACAAAATCACTGATTATCTATGATAATGTGTACTGTGTAAGAAGTAAAAAAAACAACAACCAAAGAACAGGATATATGTATTTATTTACTGCATTGTGGTGTCAGTGTGTATATCATGGTGATTATTCGGTTTCAGTAACGTGTCAGTTCAGTCAACAAGCTCTCCCTGCCTTTATTCAGCTGGTAGGTGCCACCACAAGGAGTCATAAAGGACCCAAACTCCGGTATGCAGAATTGGGGAATCTGTTCAGAGCACCTGCTTGTTAATACTTGGCACCAGAGTTTATTGATAATTGCATCACATCAAGAAGCAATACAGCATATTTCCATATGGGCAAACGCACAGGATCTCGGACTACAGAGATAATTCTCCAAACCTCTTACACAGTATAGCTTTTATCTATTCTGCTACCTAGTTTTAGCAGTAGTAAAGCATACCAACAAATAATTTTTTGCAGTTCCTTTCAGCAAACTGGAGACAGAGGGTGTCAGCGTATCCCTGACTCAGACCTAGAAGTTGACATGAAGTTGTTTTTTTCCTCCTAGCTACTCTTTATACAACTTTATCTGAACATAATGCATCCTGACACTCTGACCAAGATCACCCCTTGGTGAATACATTTCCTCACCACCATATCTTATCCGAGTGTCTATAGTTTGAGTGTAAAAGTTACTATCGAGTTACACTAGAAATTCCTACAATGACAAGGAAAAAATGATGTCTATGGCATTTGCTACATTTTCTGCTGATAACTGGTCACATATTAAAGATGCAAAAACACAACTACAAATGTTTAAACCTATGCAATTACCTCACTTACTTCACATAGCGCCAGCTGTGGGACTGTATCTAAACAGACCTCCAGGTTTAATACTACTCAAACATTCAGTTTACAACATTGTAGGATGAATACCAGGGGCTGAAATCATATGTACAATTATATGTAATAACTCATGCATTCATTGTGATCTAATTTTAAAATATAATAAAATCTGCAACAGGAACGATATGCTTGCAGACTGATGACACTCATGGCAGGTTCGGATATTCATTAAAGTCTGTGACGGTAGGTCAGAATGGGTTCTTGACTAATCATCTATATAAATGCATTTTGGAAATGGGAAACTGCACTACAGACCAGACTGCTGGCAGTTTTGGTTTTTTTTGTTTTTTTTAACTCTGTGTCCAGTGGTGTCCCATTTTCTGAACATTAATTATTAAATTATTTGCACACATGGGACTCCCAGTGGTGTTTTCTTTTAAGGGGCAGCTGCAGCTCGGGTGATAGAGCGGGTCATCTACCAATCAGAAGGTCAGCAGCTTGCGCAAGCTACTGAACCCCGAACTGCACTTCAAGGCATAAAATAAAGCGCTGGACGAGTGCGCGTGTAAGTGAGTGAATGTAGCTTGTAATCAAAAAGCGCTTTGAGTGTTCAGTAAGAGCAGAAAAGCAATTTATAAGTACCAGTCCATTTACCATTCAAGTTGCAGATTTAAAGTCACAGTAGTGCACTCCACATACACTCAATACGATTTTTAGCTAAATACAGATCTGTGTGGCTCTGAGACAGCTTGACTGTTCTGTTTTGTTTTTGCTTTTTTGCAACAAGTACCCTGTAAGCTCATTTGTAATACTTCATATGTTCTCACTGTGGAATCCATTTTATCATGCAGTGACCATAATTATATTCAGGCACTCAATGGCTGAGAAAGCTGCTTGTAAAAATAACAAAACAATCGCAGGTGAATGACACTGTTATGTTTTGAAAGATTAATTGCAAAAATATACTGCTCTGACAAGTCTACCAGCTGCCTCAGCGTACACTGAATCTAAAGCTGAGAGAACAGTGGAAACCTGTCAGTACAGCTTGACATGTTGTAAAGGAATTACTATTCTGGGCTTTTGGAGAGTAACAGTGAATTAGTGTCACATATCAAATCAGTCCGGTCCTAATGGACATGAGGACACAGTGGAAACAGTCTCCTGTCGTACAGTATGTTCCACCCAAGGGCGAAACTGTAGTGATCATCTCATCAGTCAATATGTGACTGCAAAGTAGACTAAGCCAGTTAGGGCCAGGAAAACGCATGCATATGAAAAATAAAAGGAAATCTCCACAAACAGAAATCTGTTTTTATTCTTTGCTTTTATTTATTTAACTAAATCTGTTTCTGTGGTTGTTTCTCCTGAACATTTTGAGGAAAGTGCAAATTTCATTGTGTGCACAATCTGTTGTGTTCCTTAGTGCGTGACACTTCAAAGAATAAACTGCATTAGAAAAGTGGGTCTTAAAAGAATATTTTTGGTAACTCTGCAAAATACAACCCAACCCCAACCTGCAACCTTTCTCAAGGTTATAGAGTTGACCTAATATAAGACTGCCACTCAATTTCAGTTAAAGGAAATATCATCTTCCCTGTCTCAATCATACAATACTCTATAATCATCATCCTTACAAAAATTATTGTACTATGCAAAAGTCTTGAGCTATCCCTCATTTTGCTATGAAAATGGGAAGTAGGTGCAACTGTAGGTGCAATTGCAAAAAAACAGAGTTTGTGCAATTTCCAAATGGTATTACATGGTGGATCAAAGTCAGATAGTAATTTTCTGCATTCATAATTCCATCAATTTTGACAAAATCCCCAACACCACTGGCTGAAATGCATCCCCAAACCATGACAGAGCCTCCACTGTGTTTTACAGATGGCTGTAGCCACTCACTGTTGTGCCTCTCTCTTGACCTCCTCCATAAATACTGATATATATAAATACTGAAATACTTAAATGAATCACTCTGTAACACCTGCCACCACAGATTTTCAGTCCAGTTCTTGTGTAATTTGGCCTCAGTCTTTTCTCTCTGTTTCCCCTCCTTACGAATGGCTTCTTGACAGCCACCCTCCAACTGAGACCATTTCTGATGTGGCTTCAGCGAACAGATCAATTGAAGGGTCAGATGCATTTCTCAGGTCCTGGGAATTACCTTGTTGGTGCAAAAATACTATTTTATGTCTGTCAAATTGTGTTATCTTTGGCATTTTTTATAGATTCAGCTAAAGAAATGGGAACTAGTGATGTGCTTTTGTGATAGGCTGCTAGTAACAAAGTACCTAAACACTGGTTCATTCCATGACTTAGGTGCCTTTGCCTTGAAGGTCAGTATTACAGTAAGTACCTTAACAAAAAAAAAAGAAAATGGTCAGGTACAAGTACTGGATTGCATCCCCAATGGCCAAAGAGAAACTTTGAAAGAACCTTCAGAAAGCCTGGAGAACCTATGCTCAAGACCACTTTAAAAAATTACAACAGAGTCTGGAAATGAGGGGTGGCTCACAATTTTTGCACAGTACTGTATATATGCAGAAATTAAATCCATCTGATGTGTAGAGGTCACCTAACCTGCCATTATATCTTTGCATATCTAACCTTTAACAAATGGCACGCACGGACTGATCACATACGTACTATTATTACTCATCCTGTTCTCAAATTGTTGCAATACAGGCACATCAATATATGGATGCACGCTCAAACGCACGCATGCACAGCACGTAGTAAGCGGCAAGCTTCCTCTCATTACAGTGAATGAAAGTAAAGGTGTGTGCATGTGGGAGAGAGTAAACACGGTGGTGGTGTTTGGAGTGATAAGGCTTCCGGTCGTCTGTTGGTTCAGTTCCTGTGTGACAGCTGTAGATAAGAGTGTGTATACACGCATGCATAAATTTACACACATATGATATATCACACTCACAGACATAAGTACACAAAACTCAGTTTAAACCTAAATCTGTTTCTGCTACATTGCAACTCCCTGTCTCTGTGACAGACACGCAAACACAAACAAAGGATAACATTGTACCTTCTGATGGTCACAAACTAACATTTACACATCAGTGACTGTGAGGGCTATATCCTGACCGGGGGTGGCATCAGAGCTGAAGCAGCCCAGGACACAAATCTAGCACACAGGGGAAAGAGAGTAAAGTAACAATGCAAAGAATAATTTAAATATTTAATGAAAGAATATTTTAGATCAAAAGCTTGCAAGATGGTATCACTTTCTGCAGCGCATGCAGAAAACGTCTGAACTGTGCCAGAGCTGTAGCCAACCATTAGAAAATTCTATTCAGTTAAAATTCTACGTTGATGATAAATACTGGATGTCACAAAACCCACTGAAGCTCAATAATTCACAAACTAAAATTTAGAAATCTGTCCACCAACATTAGCAGCCAATTTGAGTATGATCTTTGACCCTGAGTTTGTTTTGACATGAAAATCACAATAATAGTACAGTCATGCTTTCTTTACCTAAGAAATCTTAAGTTTTCCCTTTTTTAATAAAGAAGGCCTTACATCATGTTTGGACCGGATGTAGTTGCTGCTACTGGAAAACACCGGAGTCAGTGAATCTGTCACTGAATGTGCTAAATCAATCATTACATTAATGCAGTATATTTAGATATCTTCAGACCCTTAGACCTACTGCACGTCACATGTAACTGCCACGGTTGTCCGTGGTGAAGACAATCACACAGATAGGAAGTTAAATCTGAAAAAGGACACGTGAAAAAAATATAGTGTCAATGTAAAAACTGAAAAAACAAAAACAAAACACAAATATTAAACACTGAGGCAAGAAGACTCACTTTGAAGAGCAAAGTAACAGTAAAATAAAAGCATGAGCCTGAAAAGCATCACCAGGCTAACAGAGCCAAAATGGAATCACAAATACTCTCAATCTCTACAGAAATAATAATTTCATAAACCAAAACTGAAATCTTTAACTAAAAGGCCCCAAAATCAAAAATCCAGAAAAGGAAGGAAGGAAGGAAGGATGGAAGGAAGGAAGGAAGAGAGAGAGAGAGAAAGGTAAGTGGATAATTTAAATGTGGTTATAAAGAGCAATGAAGTTCTTTACTGTCCATTAAACACTAATGATGCCGTGGAGTGCAAACTAATGAAGTGAGACGCGAGTAATTATTTCCATTAATGGTTCCATTGATTCAGCGTCTTTGATTAACAAAACAGTAAAAATCTCTTTTGCTAATTAAGAGTAGTTATAAAAATGTGGGACCTAGTTCTTCAATCTCTATGCACGACAAATCAAGCAATCGTGGCATAAATATAAATGGATAGAATAGAATAGGAATATTTCTCCGACACAAGATGGTCATGAAATATAGATGACCACCTTTAGTTTGAATGGTGGCAATCTTGTTGCTTTAGTTACCCATAAATTAAAAGCACCACGTCACGTGACCTTTATTTCCTCATATCTGTCTGCATGAATTTTGTTGATGCAACACTGATGCCGGTCGATAAAAACCACACTGACGTGGATGTGGTCGCCGAGAATGAACTGTTTTGCGTGTCATCGCTCCTCATTTTAAAGCGTCTTAAGGATTTCAAAATGAAATGAGAGAAACTGTGTTATCCTTCGTGCAGGAGGCAGGACAGACGGGGGAGAGGAAGATAAGAAAAGAGAGAAATTCACAAGAGAACAAATCAGGATTAGAAATGGAAAAACAGAGAGAGGTGAAGAGGCAGAACGAACAGGAGGTGAGGAGGAAGAAACGATACAGAGAAGGAGAGAAATCTAATCAGGAGGGAGAGGGAAACAGAGAGGACGCCACAAATAAGTTTATAAGTGACTACAGGACAATAAAACAAGGCAGACAGCAGCCACACAGTGATCAAGAATACGCGCGCACACATACAAACTCAGACAGCGTAACAAGGTAAATGGAGCGGTAAGCAGAGCTCCCAAAGAGACACAGAGGAGAGGAAGTGTGAAATGAGGGCTTCCAGATTTGACAGAGTGCATCCATACACAAACACACACACACACACACAAATGAGCACCTTTATCCACACACACACACACACTTTCTGATTATACACGAGGATATGCTGACATTTAATCCGCTACCCCTTACAGTGCTAACATGATTATCCATGGCAAGGTAATTAAGCAGCATAGCAACCTGTAGACTCCCTCTGCTTTTTCTCACTCTTTCACACACCCTCTCTCACACACTTTCTAACTCACTCACATAGAAAGCACGTCTCTCGAGCACACACAGGCCTGATTTAATGAGTCCAGTTTAGCTTTATCTCTTTTACACTGTACTATTCATTAACAGTGACACGAGACAAAACCTGCCCCAGGGCATTGCACGACTGTGTGTGTCTGTGTGTGTGTAATAAAATCTGTAGTTAAGCAGCCAATTAAACCCTTCATCATTAGACAGAGTGCAGCAAATTACTCTTATCTTCCAGTTCAACTTACTGTACTGCGGCATATGTGGACATGAAAAAACTCTCGATGTGTGTATGTACTTTTGATTTATTTGTGTGTGTGAGTTTGCGTGTGAGAGAGAGAAATCGACTGCATGTCTGGCTTTTGAATTAATCGTATGCACAGGAGCTACAGCGTCCGACATTATCACTTATATGTGACGGCATTTGAGGAGAAAGCAATGGGAATGACAAGACTGAAATATAATTAAGGTCAATGAAGGTTAATAGGAGTCCACAAAGCTCCTAATAAGAGTTTATAGACAGGCCCACACATTCACGCACTTGTGCTCAAACACAAACACACACACGCATGCGCACGCCCGCTAATTCTCTTACACACACACAATGAAACAATGACATTTCAGGGGTTAATTGCGTGTTCAAATGCCTGACGTGCGAAGTCATTTGTCAACATTAGCGTTCAAAAAGGGACCGTTTGCTGATATGCAGGCAAGTGGCATTTTACACAGGCAGTGTCATTCATTATTAATAGCTGTCATGGAAATATGGACAGAGGGAGGGAGGAAGGGGATAAAGAGAGTGCAGGGAGATAGAGAGAGAGGCAGTATCATAAATCAATCATGACATCAGGAGCTCCACAAAATCCAAAACCTGCTTGTGGAATTGAATTATTACTGATTACAGCATTTTATATAATATTCATGGCGATGTCCTTGCAGGATTTAAAATATCTTTAGCCATCAGGAAGTGAAAAGCAGCAGGTAATGCAGGAGCAGCGCTGGCACGACGCAGATTAAATTAACTCCTGATTACGTGGATCACCTGTCTATGTCACGAGTGTGATCGTGGATGTGAAGTTAACCAACGAATCAAGGCTTCACATCGAGGAATTCCTGTTTATAGAGATGATCGCTGGAGCACAAGCGAAGGGCGGATGGGTGACTGCCTCAGGATGGAAACCACGATGTGTCAACTCTGATGTCTTCTTGTCGGTCAATTAGGTTTCTCTCCTGTCTTCTCTAATGGGTTTGTGTATCCTTCCTGATGGAAAGCTAATGGGAGACACACCTAGCAGCTGGCTTCACCAGATCAACACAACTATCATTCACGACACGCACTCGTATGCACTTTGACAGGAAACAGTTTGGGTAAACTTGTGGTGATTGGACAATACGGCCTACTGTAACGGCCTTTGAACATCTCTGTCATCTACTACTCACATCACCCTGCATCATATGGCATCTATTGTATAAGGGAAACTATTGAGGAAAAAAATACTGTGACCACAGAAAATACTGATTTCTGATGGCAGCAAGAATGTCTGTTAAAAATTTGTGTCAAGACATCTCAAATATAGTGCCAGTGGACAGTGTCATCATCACTGTAAATCTAGCAAGCAGCTTGCTGTGACTAGTAAGGCTGAGTCAACCTTGAATCAAACCAACTACAAGCAAACTGAATAATACAGATTGCACACTTGCACACTGATTCATTTACTGTTTGTGGTTCTAAGTAACCAAAATATTATAAATACTGGATGACTACATGCCCATACCATAGTATTTGTTTGCTCTGTGATTTTAGTCCATTGTCAGATGGTTACTAGGCAGTGTGACGGCATCATAATATAATATGCATGCTTAAAGTTTTGTGGATATAAATAACATGCTTTTGTTATGAAATTAAATTAAATCAAATTCTTTTATAAGGTGTTGTAGGTACATAAACACTAGAAATGGGTCATTTTAGTCCAATGGTAAGTGGTTTCCAGGCAATATGATGATATAATATCTGTTACAGATAAGATCCTTTAGGGGCCTCAGATCTACCTGTGTGCCAATTTTGGTTGCTCAGCTCCTGGTCATGTAGGAGGATTTTGTGGCTGCATCCCAAAGGTGCACCACTGGATTGAAATCTGGTGACTGTGGAGGCTATTTGAGTACAGTGAACTCTGTGCCATGTTCAAGAAACCCGTTTGTGATGATTTGAGCTTTGTGACATGGCGTGTTATTCCACTAGAAGCAGCCATCAGAAGATTGGTACACCGTGGTCATGATACTCTGGTAGACTGTGGTATTTAAACGATGCTCAGTTGGTGCTAAGAGGCTCAAAGTGTGCCAAGAAAATATGCCCTACACTCTACACCACCACCAGCCTGATGGATCCAAGACAGTTCCATGCTTTTGTATTGTTTACAGCAAATTCTGACTCTCCCATCTGAATGTTGCAGCATAAACTGAGACTCCTCAGACCAGTGTCATCACTTTTTTTTTCTAGTCTTCTGTTGTCCAAGTTAGTGAGCCCGTGTGAACTGTAGCTTCAGTTTCCTGTGCTTAGCTGACAGAAGTGCCACCCGATATGGCTTTCTGCTGTTGTAGGCAATCTGCTTCCATGTTCAGCGTGTTGTGCATTCACAGATGCTCTGCATACCTCAGATGTAACGACTGGTTATTTGAGTTAGTCTTGCCTTCCTATCAGCTTGGAGCAGTCTGGCCATTCTCCTCTGACCTTTGGCATCAACAAGGCATCAACAAGGCGTTTTCATCCACAGAACTGTAACCATTCTCTGTAAACTCTAGAGATGGTTGGTGGGAAAATCCCAGCAGATCAGCAGCTTCTGAAATACTTTGGCCCGCCCGTCAGGCACCAATAACCATGCCATGTTCAAAGTCACTTAAATCACCTTTTTTCCCCATTCTGGTGCTCACTTTGAACTTTGACAGGTTGTCTTAGCCATGTCTGCTGCCAAGTGATTGGATAGTGATTTGTGTTACTGAGCAGTCAAGCAGATGTACCTAATAAAGTGGCTGGCGGGTGCGCATTATTGGCAGTTTGCTGCTCACTTATCAAAGTCATCCCTCTTCTTTTGTATAAACCTTACAAAATCATATAATAACTGATATTTCACCACATCATTGCAGCACTGAACAAGTGTCTGCTGTCAGTTTGTAGCTTCTAGCTGCCAGTGAAAATCATTTATAGCCAGCTGAAAATCACTTGTGACTTGCTTCTGGACTGGTAGAGTGAACACAAGAGAGGCCAGCAAGACTTATTGTAACAGAGCTTCAGAAGTCCTCTGCAAAGAACTTGCTCTCTGAGTCAAAAGTATGACAGCCAGCTTGGAGTTTTCCAACCTGCAGCTAAGCCACTATAAAAGTATGAGAAAAAAAAAACCCTTGAACTTCTGGCAGAACTTTATACAGTGTGTAACCAGGCACTGCTCATCCCCTGCAAATACAGTCCTAACAGTGAAGCATGGTGATGACAATTATAGGGCTGCTTCTCAGTGGCATTAAGAAGAAGATTATAGGATAGAAATGTAGCCAAACAGGGAGCGGTCCTATTTGAGCCAAGAAAACTCCAGAGTTCACAAGACTAGTTGCTGACTGTCCTTAAGCATCCCAACCAAAGCGCAGGCATTACAGTTTAGTTTTTTTTTAATTACTCTGGCACATTTCTTGCAGAACGTCTGAAGCTCTCTGCTCTGAAGATGCATTTACCAAAACAGCTCATACAGTCAGCAAAACATTACAGTTAACCTACCCCAGAGAGACCGACAATCACAACTACAGCCAATTTAGAATTGCCAATTAACCCGCATGTCTTTGGATGGTGGGAGGATGCTGGAGTGTCTAGAGAGAATCCACACAGGCAAGGGGGGAAACATATAAACTCCACACAGCCTGCAATAGCCATGAAGGTCCAAATAGAAGCTGTTTTAAGTACTGAAGGATTAAAATGTCTCAAACCCGACTCAGCAGATGAATGTTAAACTATATGCACAGTATTCTGCAGAGTGAAAGACAAATATCAATAAGACTGAGCAGCCTTGAACAAAAGGTCACAAAAGGCATCTTGTAAAGACGGATACATTTCTGACAAGAAGGTCTTCTGTTATAATTCACAATGGAGCAAAGCCAGAAAAATATGATTCCCTGAACTCATATGTTTCATATATTGCACTTTCCAACTGCTGAAAATTGAAGAAAAATGTAACTTCCACTGTTCCTCTGTGGTTTGGGTACTAGGAAAACAGCAATTATTAATAGGTGTGATTACTTTGTGCACACAGACCCACACCTCAGAAGATCACATGTGAAATAACCGTCACCTTCCTTTCCTTATTTTGTTTTATATACTTTCTCACGTTTCTTGTTAGAGTCCTGTTGCCCACCATCTGTCCTTCCATTTTGGGAAAGGCCAGCCAGTGTGCTTCTGTGAATAAATTGGATCCTAACAGCACATAACAACAGTAACACACAACACGATGGAAAGGGAAAGATGGAGACAGCGAGGACGGAGGGGGGAGAGAAACAATATCGGTGCTGGGAGTGGTAGGAGATGAAGAAAGGATGTGAAAACATGAGACGAGCAAGAGGAGTAAGAGTGAGAGAGAGGACGGGAAAGAGAGAAAACGAGTGGGGGGCCTTTTTGGTCTCAGTTGTAATGCATTATGTATCAGAAACGGTCAGACCAGCAGGAAAAAGCATATGAGGTAGTGTCTTCTCACATGGTCCAGCTTGTGAGTGTGCATGTCTGTGTGCACTTGTGAGTCTGTGTTTGCGAAGCCAAATTTGAGATTCAAACTCTGGGACCGAGGAGTCACTTTGAGACACGCACCAAAGGGCTGCGTAAAAGTTAAGATGTGTTTAAGTTAAGGTCAGGCTTAGAAAGGGAATACAAATGGGTCTCTTTCCAAAGACAAAAGTATAAATGTGCATTTGTATGTGCAAACAAAGTGGATTTTTACATAAAGCATTTAGCATGACTTTGGATCAGTTTATACAGCAAATTGGCCATAATATTTTTATAGAATTCAGTAGTGTGAAATTATTACCTATTTGTATCTTCTGGCAGCAAAAACTATATATTAAATTGTCGCAAAGGTTTAAACTAATTAGTTCCTTTACGAATAATCCCGCTATTTTTCAATAAATTGATGTTCTGAAACCACTGTACACAAAAATAGCGATTAATAAGCAATACCTTTTTTCATTCTATTCCTTAAAGGAAAAAATACAGTTACTAGATCCATAATTTGTTGGACAAACACACAATTTTTATAGATTTGCTCCGTCAACCACGACAGTGGATTAAAACTACCACGATGTGACTGAAGTGCAGACATTCAACTTTAATTCAAGGAGAAAATTCAAGCATTACCTGGTTGGGAATTACATTTTTTTTTACATAGCCTTTCAGAGGCTCCAAAACAACTGGACAAATTAGCATAATTTGAAATATAAGGATTATTTTTAATACTTTGATGAAAATCCTTTGCAGTCACTGACTGCCTGAAGTCTATAATCCATGGACATCACCAGTGTTTCCTCCCTCGAGATGCTCTGGCAGGCCTTTACTGCAACCACCTTCAGTTGCTGCATGTTTGTGAGTCTTTCTGCACTCAGTCCTGCCTTCAGTGACTAAAAAGCTGCTCTGTTGGGTTGACATCAGTTGAGTGACTTGGTAATTGCAGTATGCTTTGGGTCATTATCCAAATTTGGCTAAATCTGAGCAGAGAGTACAGACCTGTAAACTTCACAATTCAGCCTGCTGCTTCTATCAGCAGTCACATCATCTAGTTACTGGCCACTGTTATTGCCCTTTGGATTCACTTGCACTGGTATCTCTTTGGGCCTCATATTTAAAGTTACTTTGAAAAGCTATTATGTCTCCTTCACTTGTCCTCGCCTGGCCATGAAGCAGTTAATGCAGCACCTATTGCACCGCTTAGATTAAAGCTGAATGGCTGCACTTCAATCACATCTCGATTGTTCCATTTAAAATCCACCGTGATAGTGTACAGAGGCAAAACTACAAAAATTGCACTGTACAACTACAAAACTACAAAATCTTTGTCCAGCAAATTATGGATGTAACTGTAAGCTCAGCATTTAAAGATGTGGTTAAAAGATGCTGGTTTAGCTGACTGGGTTTAGCAGGCTACCCCATAAGATGAGAGGCATGGTTTCAACTCCACCCCAGGCCATCTGGTGCTCGTCTTCCTCCTGCACTCTCTCCCAGCTTTCCTGTCAACTCTCAACTGTCCTGTCATAATAGCGGCTAAAAAATGATGAACAAAATGCTACTGACAAGCACTAAAATTCAGAACAAAGGGATAGAGGAGGTGAAATGAGAAAGAGGGTGACAGAAAACCTTTTGTTAAAACAACAGGCGAGTCAAAGATAAAAGAGATGTTACACTATAATCTGCTCCCACCATCCTCATCCTTTCTACCTTAAGTGTAGCAGCAGCGTTTTCTCTGCAGCAACTTGATCAATTCAAAAGACAGGGATGTAGAATTAGATATGAGGACACTGGAGATAATATCTCACAACGGATGAGTCCGTTTGACTCCACACTCTGGGGCATTTAGAGTGTACAACCACAAACCGATAAGGAATCATTATGCTATCTCAAATACGAGATCAGGAAGAGACAGGCGCATACATTGAAGCACTTTATGCAAAAGAATTGACTTTAACTTAATTTTTGAAGGCTGCTGTTCAAATCTGTTCACTGTAACGGCAATTACAGTGATTTGTTGTTTAATATACTGCCCACTGGCCTGTGGGTCTTGCAGTAAATCTCATTTGATAAAAACGTGTCAACTCAATTTCCCCAAGACGACAAATGATTCATGTGTTGCCCATAAAGAGGGATGCAATCTGATTGGGTTGCCCTTGAAATAACAAAATGAGGAGAACGAAATGCACGAAGAAGAAAATCCAATTTTCAAAATCGACAGCTGGACGGATGAGGTTTTATTGAAGTGTATGTCTCTGAAAACTGCAGCTTGGGAAACCAACCCTGTCTGACAGTCAGCATGTCAGGCAGAACAAGCAAGTTGTATAACTGTGTGGTAGAAAACATGAAGTCAACACAGCACAAACACGATCAGCAAACATGAGACGGAGCGATGATTCAAAGAAGGCCGGCTCTAATCAGAAACATCCACCTCCTCATTACTGACTTCAGATTGTTGATGGCATCAAAGTAGCTTCTCACATTGCCTAGTTAGGGAGCAAGCGAGCATTGCCCAATGCAATCTCAGCACAGAGAAAACAGACATAAACAAATTACAGCAAAGGCAGTTTTAAGAGACAGACAAAAAAAAAAAAGATGAAAGCAAGTGTGGCCTCTCATACACATCAACCCACTCCATCACGAGGAAGCTGCTCGAGGAAGACTTTTAAAAGGGGACAATAAGCCCATCAAAGGCTTAAAGTCTCCCTCTTTCTCCTGAGAACAGAAAGGTTACAGCTATCGAAGACACACAAACTCCTTCTATATCACCTTTGATGTTAAGGATGCACCTGGAGAGCAAAACTATGACACCCATTTTTACTGAATCATGAGTGCTACACATGTAACATGTAACATCCCGAGTCACACAGAAAAATGCTAAAAGTCAACAAAATGAACTGCACACTTTTTTCATAGAATGTTTTTAAATGTGTTCAGGCTGCCTGAAAAGCACTGTATACATTTACAGCAGGTTTATGCAGGCATCCATTAATATAAGCATGCACAAAGAGTACACAGTTGCCTTTAAGACCCCCCTGTTGGCAGTAAAAATTCGTTGTTTTTTTTTTGTTTTGTTTTTTTGCTTGAGTTGACTTGAAAGGGAAATTTTTAAAAAGTGAAGAGAAAAAAAGATATAAGGTGGAACAGGAGACAGAATGAGTGAGACAGAAAATAGAGCCTCTGGCCAATTATGACTATCTATGTCTTTGTGTGCTTCTTTGTGTGTGTAGATTAGATGCGTGATGGGACAAGTTTCAAAGTTAACCAGCTGGGGTCACCGACGGTGACCGACAATCACACACAGCTTCACACACACACACTAAACACACCTAAACAGACACACACACACCTAAAGAGACAGAGTACACAAACCAAGAAACTTTTTTTGTATTGACAGCAGAACTCTAATTAAGAACTTCAGACTACTGTGTGTGTGTGTGTGTGTGTATGTGTGTGTGTGTGTGTGTGTGTGTGTGTGTGTGTGTGTGTGTGTGTGTGTGTG
>JAVDPK010001519.1:20809-42850 GCA_034780415.1 Cichlasoma orientale
CTTACTGCTACTTCCCTCCTCCTCAGACAGGGGCAGGTGACAGCAGGATAATACCAGCGCAATGAGCAGTGACACCTGTCTGTGTTCCGTCAGGTGGAGACAGGAGTGATAGGTGACAGACAGGTTGGACAGGATAGGATAAAACGCACATGAGAAATCCTGTGACAGTCCTGAGAGGGCAGTAAGACTGGTATCAGCCCCTCCATGGGGGGACACACTAAATGAGTGCACAAAGTGGCATTTTGGCTTTATGAAATAGTTAGCATGTTCGAGCCAGCACATGCTAACTTTTCCATTTAGAAGCTGATGGATGTCACCACAGGTAATTAGAAAATTGGCAGGCTTGTCAGGGAGATTTGATGGATAGAATAAATGGATACAATGGAGTTCATGAGGTGTTATCCTGAAGATAGATTCACTGTATATCAACCACATGGATTGGCACCACAAATATCCAGAGTTTTGGAAAAAGTATCTCAGACTACATATCAGTACTGCTCCAGACAAGCTTGTCATTGGTAAGAGCTGATTTTTGGACCACCTTTTGAATTAACCCTAGTCCTAATTTACTATTTCTACACGTGCCTCAGCAGGCACATGTTCCACAAAAGTGTCCAGCTGAATATTGCAGTATTTATTTATAGGTGCAAAAACTGCACATGCTGACAGGTAGGAGAGAGTTAACAGGGCGTTAGTGTTCAATCTGGTTTTTAGAAACAGCTCTAGCAGCCCCCACAAAACACGGAAATTCAAACCCAAACCAGACATCCCTGTGTGTGTGTGTGTGTGTGTGTGTGTGTGTGTGTGTGTGTGTGTGTGTGTGTGTGTGTGTGTGTGTGTGTGTGAGAGCGAGTGACGCTTAAGATGCAGGAAGCTCCGATAACGATCCCGGCTTTCTTAGGACTGACGATGAATAAATGAATAAGCACACTAATTAGATGATTTTTAAAGGATTACATAGATGCTCTCACCAGTTTTACTAATTATTTATAGACTGCATAATTTCAAAATGTAGTAAACTGCCTGCCACAAACAACTTTGTCTTTTTCTGTAAATTAAAATCGCGCACTCTGAAAGAGGCACTTAAAAAAAAGTATCCGAACCTTTGGATAAAATAAATCAATACTGCATCAATCGCTACAGTAATTTTAAGGGCAAAAACTACCTTTGCAGACAAGTAAGACAGCCCAGAGTTATTAGCATTACAGAGGATTGTTCTGTGGACTCCTTTTCTCCCACCTCCTACCTTGGCCCCCTGCTAGAGTACACGGTCGTCTTTGGAGGAATCGACAGAAAGTATTGATAACATCAGTTAGTAAAAACAATAAAAACAGTCCAGTTTATATTTTCCTTTAACTGTAGGGCCAGGTTCAAATGAGCGATCTTTATTTTTCTCGTTTTAGTGCTTGTTGATAAGCCGTCCCGCATCATTTGTATCACAGAGAAACATTTTTACCTCTCAATGATCAGGCGTGAAATAAAACACTTCCTGCAGGCAAGAAGCACCCCGCCACCCCCATCTCTGTATCTCTGTGGAAATTTCAGAGTGAACACGACTGTTAAAATCTGGTCACTTTGACAACTCTCGGTTTCAACAGCAAAAAATAAACCACCAAAAACTGAATGTCGAGTTGGAAAACCTTAAATTTACAGAATTCACAAAGCTGGCATTTTATTGGTAGCTTTCCAGAAAACGTTCCATTTTCTGGAAAGCACCATGAGCTTTGCTGGCTAAAATCCCAGTTTTCACAGCATATAGTGAAACGGAGTCTCCCAGTTAGCTTTAGACAGCCTGCTCGAACCTTATTCTGAACTGACTGAGAAGTACAAATACCATGTGCTGCTCGAACACCTCACGCTTCCTGAGGCACACATGATTAAGAACCATAAGAAGATCATTAGTAAACTTCACTAGTGTTGTTTCTCTGCTAGAATTAACTCAAAATCCTGACTGAAAGAATTTGCTAAGATAACTGGATAATGTTTTTTTTAAGTAATGGTTCGATTGTATCCACCTTTAAAAAGTGATGCAACCTTGTGGATCTGCTGATACAATGCCATTCCAATACTATCTCTGATAGAGGGAAAAATTGAATGAGTGGTCTATCCAGACTTTATGCTGTGGTGTTTTATTTGAATGTCCAAAAATCTTACTCTGAAAATTCTTTTCTTATTTGTTTCTTGGACTTTAATGCCAGATGATTTTATAACCACTCGGTACTCTGGCTTTGTGTACCAAGGAGCTGAATGGCAGTTTAATTGAGTTTATTTATACTTTAAATGTCTGCAGTTGGTGGCAGACACAGGTCATCTCCTATTACTAGCTGCTATTACTTGATTTTACTGTGCAGTAGAAGTCGCACAAATTGGATTTTCACTCTAGTCAGAGGGCTTCTGCAGATCCCGATTGTTCCTAACATTAATTGCAGTAAAAATCATCTCCTAAGTGGGATCATACAAGTCGGATATTTGCCTACCTTGAATGAACATTCGGGTCCTGTTGTAATAGATTTCCAATTAAATGTGATCGCATAAGCTGGATGAGTTTAGCGCTAAAGCCCTCCTCACCTCCCGTCACACCCACTTGCAATATGTATGATCTATACAAACTCCACGCATCAGCTCGTTCATGCACAACTACACACACTAACAAGGCCCGGAGATCGCTTGAGTGGCTAGACAGTCACATGACGTCTGGATTGGCTGCACTCGGCGAATCAGTTCATTTCACCGGAGACGATCATGGCAAGCGCAGGAGTCAAGCGTGAGCTGCAAACTCACACTTTCAGCAGAAATACGAGATTATGAAATTTGTGGGCATATTTGTGGAAGCAAATCCAGGGATGAAGCAGAAGCCATTGCCACAAAATTTGATATTAGACGCCCAACTGTCTGATACTTTGAAGAATCAGATTTTATCCGACTTACACATAAGACGGATTTTTTACAAATCGGATGAAGTTCCATGGGCCATTTCGATCTGATTTAGGTGATGTTTACTGTATGTGCTTACTAAGTTGTTCCCTCTTTCATTGCATTTTTTTTTTTACTTTTAGTCTTGCATGTTCTTTGGTGACAGGAGAAAGTGGAAGAGCTACAGTGGTTCTTGTGTATATGTTGTGTTTATAAAAGTGTGCTGTGTCTTTGCAGGAGGAAGAGGAAGAGCAGCTGGAGGAAGATGAGCCTCTCAAAGAGGAAACAGCAGAGCAGGAGATTCCAAACCAACCCTGAGAGAGAGGACACAAACATACCTTCTCTATGGCCACACCTCCAATCTGCTTTTTCTGTTCAGACTCTAGCACATGTAACTTTCTACTAGACTCCCAAAGTTTGTAGACAGCCAGCTTTTAGCTTTCACTGTAGATTAGCAACCAGAGGTGTATTTTGAAAAACAGTATTGAAATGTTGATATTTTTTATTTCGAGGGTAGAATTTGTACTTTCTACAGATGAGGGTGAGACAGACATGTTTCAGACAGCCTTATGAAGCACATTAAAGCATCCAAAGCAGGAGCACACACACACAGACATGCAGAACTGTGCTCCTTCTTCAGCAATGTCTGATTCTTACTCTGTTTTCATGCACTTATGATCATCATGTAGTGTTCACACAGAGTACGCTCAGTGTCCCATTTACATTTCACATTTGTGAGACTGAGACTTTTTCTCAGAGTCCACAGAGCACCTCCTCTTCCCTCCTGAGCATGCTTACACACTTACACGAGTCACACATCAGCAAGTACTTCCAACCACTTTCAGTCTGCATTTAACTGGAGCATTTTATTTTTGTATTATATTCATATCTTCTTATTTTTCCCCTTTGATATATCAACTTATTTTCTCACTTATTTAGTTACATGAAGTTTTAGGCTTTTGTTTTTGTGTAGAATTTTTTTTTTTTAATATTCTACATTTTGTCAGTGGATATCTAATAAAAAATCTTCCGTCGTTTAGGAAATGTATCTACTCAAGGATTGTATTTGCATACTTTATAAAATAGAATTAGTTTGGAACTCTTTTACGTCTTTTTCCAAGCCAGATGGTTGTTTGATATGTTGGTAGTCTGTAAGCCAGATTAAATTCCCATGCCCCCTGGGAGTCGCTCACTTAGCAACTGAAAATTTAACATTAACTGAGGCCAAAGAAGCAGCAATAGTTTGATCTCAAATCAGCTGCTACATGATTTCCAACTTCAGAAATGAGGCAAAGCGGTGATCACGTTTAGTTTCTATGACTGTTAACAGAGAGCAAACAAATCATTAGATCTGACCAGAGACCACGGTCAGGTAAAAGAACTGTCAGATTCTCACAATAAATCTGGAATTATCCCTTAAAGTGCCAATAAATCTGAAGTGCAACAAAAGCTTTACTTCTCTGTCAATTAAACTCACAGACACACACTCATTCTGTGCTTAAATGGGGTTATTGGCCTCTTCCATGTCATACTGACTGTAATGATGTCAGGAGCACGCTGTGTGGCAGGCAGGATATGACCACAATAGAGGACTGACCTCAAAACTCAGCTTTATTTTGCTGAGTAACTCAGGGAAAACATACAGAATATATACCGGGCTGGTCAAGAGTCAGGCCTGTACAAACTAGGAAGCAACTTCAGAAAAGTATTGACAGGTGTCCCAGTCCTGAAGGTGATACAGGTAGCAAACTGAAATGTCATATGTGCCACCAGCTACAAGTTGAGATATCCATCACCTTGTATTCCTCTGATACATCAGTATCCCTTTTTTTCTGTGACATGAAACATTATCACTGCTTGCTTTGCTGATATTGTCTAACTCACACATTCTGAAGTGTATTTCACCTTTGATTCATTCCCTTTTACTATACCAGGCCGTATTTATCAGTTTGTGATGAATTGGGGCTTGTCCGGGATGTTCAAAGCCATTATGGAGTCCGCACACTTTTGCTGTTTAGACGGATAAATTAAGCTGCTTTTGTTGCATCAGTTTTAGTTTATATTGAAAACAAACAGGATTAGTTCCCATTTTGTTTGGTTGGCTAAACACATTTGTTTGTGATGTAACACATCTTTGTGGTGAGTACAGCCACACTACAGGTTGTATAAGCCATGTATCCCTTTGTACTCTAATTCATACAGTTTCTGAAGGATCAGGCTGACATATTTTCCACAGCTATCTTTTCTCACATGTAGTACACAGAAGGAAATAGTCAGCTTCACTACTAATGCTTCACACTACTGTAAATGTGGACAGTGAGCTGCCTGGTTAGAGCCCAGGGGCAGCACACATGATAACCTCTCAGATGTGGTGAATCCACATGCTTATTAACTGCACTTTTCACACGTAGCCACAACTGTACAAGGCAGCTAGCAGATTAAATACTGGTTAATGTTTGATCCGGTGGTGGCGTGTGTTTGAATTTGAATATGCAGCTCTATTGGGTGACATCTATAAAAGTTCAGGGCTGTAGTACATGTGTGAAAACAGCTTAGGAAACCAACTAGGTTGTCATCACGTTGTCTTCATCACTAACATGGATGAAGACAGTGTTTTGAAAGTATTTGCATGGTTGTCAGAGGATTGCACATTTCTGCTTTCCTTTTAGATCTGGTGTAATCATTGTATTAATACCCAGCAGAACTATGTCTTTAGATTAGGTTCAGACTAATTAGTGAATGGTGCTGGTTGGCTGTGGTTGGGGAGCTTTTATTTGACCCTTCCTCCTGTTTTGGTACATCCACTGGCAATGGGGTTTTGAGCCTTATCAAAAGCTGTCTAGCACACAGTTCCTCTCCCTTCTTATCCTGGCTTGGTTATTTCAAAAAGGAGTGGTATTCTCAGCATTGACTATTGCCAAGGCTTGGATGGATATCAAGTTCTCGTTAACATTTCCTTACGTAGCAAGCCACAGCAGGATAACGCTAGCCAGCTATAGAGGGCTCTTCCATGCTTGCTACATCTGAATAAAGAGATAAATAATGTTAAATCGACTGGTATTTATTTCATGCTTTCCTATTCTTACTTAACATATACGTGCTTACAGTGCTTTGCTCAGTGTATTTTATCTATCACACTGAAATGATGCATCATGGTTCATTTGGGAAACCTGAGACTGAACAACTGTTCTACCTCATGAGCTGTATCTGTCCCAATGTAATTTATAATGTGTAGCAATTTACACTTTAAACTGGGTTATATAAAATTATAACTATACAGCAGTCATTTATTTATTCTTCAAAGAGAAGCATTTCCGTTTCATGCCAGGGTGTGATTTCAGTCTGTACAGGTCTGAGCAGCTCTTATAGGTGACCTCCACTCATCACTCATCACTCAGCTCCCTGTTAAAAATGGAAGAAACTTGGCTTAAAGATGTCATTGTGATTTCATCAGGGTTGCCTTGGAGGCTAAAAAAGAAGCTTGCATTACAAAGTTGTAGTGTTGCGATTTGAGATTTGGAGTCATACGTGGAGCAAACTGTTTCCTGTCCACATCTTGTAAAAGTGTACATATACTCACTACAACAGTATTTTGATTCAAAACAAACCAGGTTCTGGTGTTTAGCCACTTCAAATAATTATATATCTGGTGACATTTCACCATGAACAGCAGCATGATAAACAGTATTAATCCTCAGTTTAACTGATATAGACGGCGCTGTCAGCTGAAGTTCTTTGTGGCCATGTAAACAGCCCTGTGATAAATGATTTGAATGTCTCATGTGACTATCCAGTCTGTTTCACGCGGTTTTCCTCTTAATGCAAAAAATGAAACATTTCCAAGCTTCCTTTTGCACAGAGCGCTGTACCCATGCTGTGTGTGTGTCTGTGTGCCTGTTTTTTCCTTTGTGGGGGGTGTGGGGGGCATCAGGTTTTAGATCTTTCATCGGCAGTCAGATCTGGGATGTCAGTGTTCTTGTATTTTGACATTAAGGCATCGAGGGGTGTAATTCCAATTTGTTTCAAAGGAACTATTAATTTGCCCATTTCAGGGCCAGGCAGGAGGGAAACCCTGTAAGACTGCTGAAGCGTGAAAGACATTATCTAGAGGCTTGAGATTTTGGAGAAGAGACATGTGGAATTGATGACGGGAGGCGTAGGCGCCTGCAGACATTTGAGCTGGGCTCCCCGCAGTCGAGCTCACAGCGTGCCATCTGAGAGCGATGTCATTAGGCGTATGATAACAGCAATGGGCACATTAATGACAGAGTGGCTCCGCTCTGCAACCCAGTGCTCCGGCATTCTCCCATTTACACCCACAGCATACTAAACAGCTACTGAGGATAACACAGAGCATGGAGCAGTGCTTAACAGCCAGCTCTCATAACAACAAAGGGAACACAGAGCACTTTGTTGTGTCTGTACATGTTTTACAGTATCACAAGATTCGCCTTTCATGATGCTGGGGAGTGGTAGCATATTTGTCTGTTCTTATTGCAATGGTTATCTCTTATTGCAATATATCTTAATGCAATGGTGTCTAAACTTCACATTAACAAATCTTTCAATTAGTGTAAGACAAGCAGAGCTTTTCCTGTCAAATCTAAAAATGGATATCAATTAAAACCTACCAAACATACCAAATAAGGCCGGCATCACAAAATCAAGTGTGCAGTCACAAATCCATATAAGACTGCCCAAAAAATTTCAGAGTATAGCATCAAGGTAGTTAAATTTATTGGTTTGGTCAGTTAAGTAGTAGAGGGGGGTGTTGATCCATTTTAGCTGCTCTGGTGTTAATGAAATTAAGAACAGGTGCACTGGAGGGGCAACAATGAAACAACCCCCAAAACAGGAATGGCTTAAAGGTGGAAGCCACAGCTCTTCATCTTCTCCTGTCAGTTTTTTCACTAGTTTTGCATGTGGTGAGGATTAGTGTCACTACTTGTGACATGAGGTGATACCTGGACCATACAGAGGTTGTACAGGTAGTTCAGCTCCTCCAGGATGGCACATCAATGCGTGCCATTGCCAAAAGGTTTGCTGTGTCTCCCAGCACAGTCTCAAGAGCATGGAGGGGATTCCAGGAGAGATGCAGTTACTCTAGGAGAGCTGGACAGGGCCGTAGAAGGTCCTTAACCCATCAGCAGGACTGGTATCTGCTACTTTGTGCAAGGAGGAACAGGATGAGCACTGCCAGAGCTACAAAATGACGTCCAGCAGGCGAGTGGTGTGACTGTCTCTGACCAAACAATTAGAAACAAACTTCCTGAGAATGGCCTGAATGCCCTGTGTCCTCTAGTGGGCCCGGGGCTCACTGCCTGGCACCATGGAACCTGACTGGCATTTGCCATAAGTAGTAATATTATGTAGCTTTTGGTACCCCAACCCCCACAACAGGGGGTTGTGTTTTTTTTCTCCCCGTAGCCACCTTCAGCTCCAGCTAAATCTGACTTCCATCAACAACCATGACACTCAGCAATGATTTCACAATCGACCCCAATATACTAGGTATGTTTTCAAATGTGCAGGTCGACAGACACCTATGCAACAAGAGATGTGAAGAGACTGAATTTAAATGAAAATATCAGGGTGTGATTGGGTATGTGTGTTTAAATACAAAGATGTATTCCTGTGTCCGGACCTGGACCAGCCAGGCTTTTCTGATATATGTTTCACAATGGGCAAGCCCTTGAGAGCCTGAGATGTACCGGGTGGAGGCAGATCATTTTGAATGTGTATGAAGACAGGGAAAATGTAATTGCTTCCAGAGGCCTTGAAAACGGGAGGCTAAATCCTTACCTGTATGTCATGGTTTAAGGACTTGTTTTTATTCAGTGGACAGACTGGAGAGCCATGCAACATCTGTTTAGATAGGCTGACAATGCTATCAAGAGATGCAGACTCAACTCTACTATTGAGAATGTTAGAATATATCTTGTTTTTGAAGATATCACTTGTGGTCCAAAGACTGGTTTGCCTTCTGCCATGTGTAGGCCAAAAATCATCACACACTCTGACTACTAAAAATAAAAAATGGTATGTTGTTTGTTGAGTTTGTCTGTGTATATTATATCAGTGTTAGACATAATAATAATAATAATACATATACAATTTACAGACCCCTGCATTGTGGAGTCACCCGAGTCTCCCCCTCCTCCAACTCCACATCCGAGTGACTTGAAGATCACATCAGGATTGCCAGAACCGCCTGAGGAAACTGTGAACATTAAAATTGCCACCATCCATCTGAGGAATTAAGAAGAGTTGTGCTATGGGTGTGAAATTAATCACCCTAGTCAGATACAGCACAGCTGCTTGTTTGAGATCCCTGAATTCTTCTATGCTGACCACTATGATGAGCTAATGAAACCACTATGGAGGGATTGGTTCATCCGTGCTATACGTCTTTTTGTGGACCAGCAACCGGTGGGAGGCTCGCTGTAAATTCACATGGTAAGGATGTGGAAAATTATTTAATGAGGGAGGACACATACACTCTGCATAAGCGTGTGAGAATAAAGTTTCCCAGAAACTGGTCAGTGGGATTGACAAACAATTTCAGGTGGATTTGGTGGCTATGCATGAATATTCATCAGATAATGATAATGTGAGGTACCAAGCTCACTGCGGTTGCACAGGGACTGAATGGCCTGTGTAACAGGTGTGAACTCTTCATCCGAACATGTACAAATAACAACATTCAGTTGACCACATTTATTTCTGTGATATACACACACCAAAAAAAAACAACAACATACATACATGTCTTTACATACACCAGGCACTGGCTCCCCTCCAAGGTTATTATCGGTAACGAAAATGAACGAAATAACAAAAACTCCATCCATCGTCTTCCACTTATCCGGGGCCGGGTCATGGGGGCAGGAGCCTAAGCAGGGAAGTCCAGACCTCACTCTCCCGAGCCACCTCCACCAGCTCATCAGGAGGGATCCCAAGGCATTTCCAGGCCAGCCAAGAGATATAATCTCTCCAGCGTGTCCTGGGTCTACCCCGGGGCCTCCTCCCAGTGGGACATGCCCGGAACACCTCACCCAAGAGGCGGCCAGGAGGCATCCTAATCAGATGCCCGAGCCACCTCAACTGGCTCCTCTCGATGCGGAGGAGCAGTGGCTCTACTCTGAGCCCCTCCCGCATGGCCACACTCCTCACCTTATCCCTAAGGGAGAGGCCAGCCACCCTTTGAAGGAAACTCATTTCCGCCGTTTGTATTCGCGATCTTGTTCACTACCCAAAGCTTGTGACCATAGGTGAGGGTAGGAACGTAGGAACAGCTTCGCTTTTACGCTCAGCTCCCTCTTCACCACGACAGACCGGTGCAGCATCCGCATTACTGCAGAAGCAGCCCCAATCCGTCTGTCGATCTCCCGCTCCCTTCTCCCGTCACTCGTGAACAAGACCCTGAGATACTTAAACTCCTCCACTTGGGGCAGCAACTCATCCCTGAGCCGGAGAGGGCAATCCACCCTTTTCCGGCTGAGGACCATGGCCTCAGACTTAGAGGTGCTGATTCTCATGCCAGCCTCTTCACACTCGGCTGTGAACCGTTCCACTGTGAGCTGGACGCCACCACCTGATGAAGCCAACAGAACCGCGTCATCTGCAAAAAGCAGAGACGAGACTCTGAGGCCACCAAGGAAGAAGCCTTCCGCCACCTGGCTGCCCCTAGAAATTTTGTCCATAAAAATTATGAACAGAATCGGTGACAAAGGGCAGCCCTGATGGAGTCCAACACCCACAGGAAACGAGTCCGACTTATTACCGGCTATACGGAACAAGCTCTCACTGCAGTTGTACAGAGACTGAAAGGCTCGCAACAACGGGCCAGACACCCTGTACTCCCGCAGGACCTCCCACAGGTTACCCCGAGGGACATGGTCGAATGCCTTCTCCAAATCCACAAAACACATGTAGACGAGTGTGCGTGGGAGTTTGCCCACGCACACTCAAATATCCTTGAGAGGATAAAGAGCTGGTCCAGCGTTCCACGACCAGGACGGAAACCGCATTGTTCCTCCTGAATCTGAGGTTCGACTAACGAGCGGACCCTCCTTTCCAGCACCCTGTCATAGACCTTACCGGGGAGGCTGAGGAGTGTGATCCCCCAAAAGTTGGAACACACCCTCCAGTCTCCCTTCTTAAAGATGGGGACCACAACCCTGGTCTGCCAATCCAGTGGCACTGCCCCAGATCTCCACGCGATGTTGCAGAGGCGTGTCAACCAAGACAGCCCTACAGCATCCAGAGCCTTCAGGAACTCAGGGCGAATCTCGTCCACCTCAGGGGCCCTGCCACCAAAGAGTTGTTTAAACACCTCAGCGACTTCACCCCCGGTGATGGGCAAGTCATCCCCTTCGTCCCCAGACTCTGCTTCCACTACAGAAGGCGTGTCAGTGGGATTAAGGAGGTCCTCGAAGTATTCCTTCCACCGACTGACTATAGCCTCAGTTGAAGTCAGCAGCACACCACCCGCACTGCAAACCGTGTGTGTGGAGCACCGCTTTCCCCTCCTGAGTCGCCTGATGGTTTGCCAGAATCGCTTTGATGCCGTCCGAAAGTCTTTTTCTATAGCCGCACCGAACTCCTCCCACACCCAAGTTTTTGCTTTGGCCGTTGCCCGAGCTGCATTCCGCTTGGGCCTAGCGATACCTGTCAGCTGCCTCCGGAGTTCCACAGGCTAACCAAGATAACAAATACTGAAATTGAAAAAACATTTTTGTTAACTGAAATAAATAAAAATTATAATTAAAAGGAAAAAACGATAACTAAAACTATAGAGGCACGCACAAGGCAGCTACGAAACCCAAAGGGGGGAAAAGTCCCACCGACACGCATATAAAACACTGGCACACAACCACAAGGTAATTAACACACATTATCCAGCTTACATAAGAATAACACAATGTTGGCCACTTACGTAGGTTGTGTACAGAGGCTGCAAAGTCCCAGCGCTGAACGGTATCTTTTGTCTAGTTTTTATTACACAATAGTCACTCTTACTCCTTGAATCTTGCACCTGACAAATTATGAAAAAACTAAAACTAACAAAAGACAACCAAACAATGTGTCCTTGGAGGACGAAGGATGAAGCGAAATGAGGGTGGTGCCTAACCCTCAACCCAACTACTGGCAATAGGGTGGTGTCTACACCCCACAAAACCCCCCAAACCAAAAATACAGACACCATAACACAGACTCAATTGGCAATAGGTATCAGAAAACATTTGCATCTAATGACCGCAGGCTTGCTGCAGGTGTTAATGAGCTTCAGGAGAACCCACCTATCACTCCACAGATGAGTCACAAGTTTAGAAACAATAACACCCCTAGGAGCTGAACGTGAAGGTATGGGTTCAGTCAGCACTGTGCTCCTGGGAGACACAATTGTATTTTTAGGCAGTTTACTCCACATCAGATACTCCCGACCAGGTTCAATGCAAGCAGTTGTGTTAGATCTGACTGTGCCAATCTTGACTGGACTGTCATCACCCTGCCAGGTTTTCAGACCAGAAAGTCTTTGGAAGAGCAGGGACTGGAAACTGTTCACCAATATGACTCACACTTTTTTGACTGTCTCAAAATGTGCTTTATAACATTTGCTCCAAGAATAATGTCATCATGTTGGCCCTGGACAATGAGAGTTGGAACCAACATTCTACAGCCAGTGTTCCAGGACCACCGAGGTGAACCTTGAGCTGTGGCGCATTGGTAGGTTGCAGGCTTCCCTGCAATTCTCCCTGATAGTCATTGAACATCACGCAGTGTCCACTCATGAATGGGCTTCCACCAGTTGAGGACAGGTACGGGTCTGGACAATGCTTGACAAACATGATAGCAACTTCATTATTTAAATCACTCACCTTATTTCCTTGTCTAAGACCCTCCAGTGCTCAGTCAGCTGCCTTGTTCATCCTTATCCAGTAGTCAACCGGGTTCTCTTTGTGCTTGGGCAGAGTGGCACAAGTGGCACATTGGAGGCAAGAGGAGGCATCGCTGAAATAGCGTAGAAGAATATCATGTATCAGGTTAGGCCCCTGAGTTACTTTAAGGTCAGGGTCACCACGTACGGCAAGCTTAACAAAGTCTCTGGCCTTGCCCAATAAATGACTTGTGACTTCCTCTGCTTGTTGATGTATTGGCGTACCCTTCTTTATGAGGTTAATCTTAGTCAAATCAATCCAGTCCTGGACTGAATATTTGTCAGTTCACTTTTAAACAATGGAAGGTCTCTGTCAAATGCAGCATGAACAATCGCATGGGGGGAGTCACATTTGGTTACGCTACGCTGAGTTGAATGAGTGGAACGAGAAGTTGGATTATCACTGGACATATTGATAACACCAGCAGACATCAATTTGGCAAATATGGATTCACCAATCTGGGCACCTAACTGCCCCACCATATCTGTAAGCTGGTGAATAGCATTTACATTATTGTTGCGTGTAGATGTTTGTACATTTTCTTCACTAAACCCACTGGCATGAGGAAAACCATAACTTACACCCAGTCCAGTATCATCACTATTAGACAAGACCTCAGGACGTCCCACATTCACACCATTACCATCAGACCTTAGACATAAACCTCTACCCTTAGGCAAAACTGGGGTAGCAAAATTCTCCATAGTGAATGCTGTACTTGCATTGTGAAATAGATAAAATAACTGTACAAAACAGCACAAAATATCATTATTTTAACACCAACTACACAGAGGTGTAATTAAGGACCTAGGCGTAGGTTCACAGGAAGGAAATCACAGCGATTGGTGTAGAGCAGATCTGGAGAATCAACAAGTCGCGGCACCAGTGTAATGGGTGTGAACTCTTCATCCACCCATGTACAAATACAAACACTCAGGAACAGAGTTGACCACTTTTACTTCTGTGATAAACACAAAAAGCACGACTTTAGTATATTCACATACACCGGGCACTGGCTTCCTTCAACAGTTAACACAGTATTGTGAGGGAGGAAGTGAAGCGACCCAAAATAACATTCGCAGGAGCATGGCGCACTTCTGGGTTTTCAAAATAAAATATATCATTGATAAAACTGACATATATATTGAAAAATAAAATACAAGCATTGAAAAGGAAATTAAATATTATAGTACATTCTTAACTCCATTACAATCGCAACAATGGGCCAGACACCCCATACCCCATGTCTCCTCTTCGGGCTGCGCACAACGGACTAATGCCCGGCCACCAGATACTCTCCCCCGAGCTCCCTCCACAGGCCTGGCTCCAGGGTGGGGCCCCGGTAACCCTATCTCAGACAGGATAAACAGTTCCTTTCATAACTCTTTCATAGGGGTGTGTGTGTGTGTGTGTGTGTGTGTGTGTGTGTGTGTGTGTGTGTGTGTGTGTGTGTGTGTGTATATATGTGGACCCCATAGACATATATAAGAAGACGCTGCATTGAGCCCTGAATCGTAACTCAATGTTGCCGCCATATTAACATAGAGGTGCATCACTCTGGTGCTGCGTGGAGTTGTTCAAACCGTCTTACAGTCAGAACTGGATCACATGGGTCTACCTTTCACAGGTAAGAGTGAACAATTATTGTTTTCATTGTATTTGGCCACTAGAACATTTCAAACTGTTCCATTCAATATGGCAGACACGCTGACGTATCACAGCAACGGCTGACTCGCTCAGTATGGTGTCTACGTATGTCTATGGTGGACCTGACGTTTAGTTAAATTTCTCGAGAGGTGCATGTTAGCTTACGTCGTAGGTTACTACATAGATTCACACACACACACACACACACATCGTGAGGTGCTGAATGGTGCTCCCAGCTAGAACTACTAGAGTGGAAAAATTTATTTCCACAATCCACAAGACTTTTAAATAAACTGACAAACATTTTATCTCATTTCAGTTCTTTTAGTTAGATAAGATAGGATAAGGTTTATTTGTCACATGCACAGTTGCACACAATACAATGCACAGTGAAATGTATTTCATAACTGCATCCAGTAATAAGTAGTATGAATATATAAATAAAAAGAATAAAAATAAGTAATTCATACTATACAGAATTGAATAATATAAATTGTGTCTAATAGTGCAGTTTAGGGCTCAGAGTTGAGGAGACGGATGGCTTGGATAAAAACTCTTCTTCAACCTTTCAGTCTTAGTCCTCAGGCAGGGGTAACGCCAGCCTGATGGCTTGAAGTCTCTCAGCTCCCTGAGAGAGTTAGTTTTGTAAACACACACTTCAGTTTCAGTTAGTTATTATTATTATTATTATTATTTTTTTGCTATTTCATTTGTTTTCGTTAACGATAATAACCATGCCAGGTACTACCACCTAATGGAAAACCCTATAAACCAAGTCGAGTCAGGCTGAGTAGGTACTAGTGGAAATGCAGCATAGGATTTCCTGTTTGTGAAAATGAAATAGAAGCTAATAGTGGACACAGAGTTTGAAAAAACATGGGGAAATATGAGGTGCTTTGAAAGCAGTTGTAGTAACAGAGTGCAGTATAAATATTGAAGGAAACAAAAGTAAAGTGATGTAAGTAAAAAGTATTTACGCCATACAAAGTGCAGCATAAACAGGCTAAAAGAAATCAGTTCTTGAAAGTTCTTGGCAGGTCAGTTATACCATCAGTTTTTCTGTGGATTTAAGCTGTTTCATTGACTCTGCAAAGCTCAGACCATCTATAAAAGTGTTCTTTAGGTTTATGCTTTTAGTATAAATTTATATAAATTTAATCTTAAAAGCATTTCTGAAAAAGCATGCTAACATTTTATTAATGAAAGATACTGAACAGAAAAAAATCTTGCTAAACCTGATACTGTCATCATCTGCAAGTCAGCAACTTGATGTCCCCTACCTTTTAGTTTTCCTGCGCATATAATGCAAGCACAAAGCTTAGGGACCAAAAGGTCGCTGTGTGCATGAAAATCATTACAATTACATTATGTTCACATCAAAACAAGAGTAAAACAAGAGTTTATAATAAATATTTCTGTATAGCTTTCATCATAACTCACACTGAAAAACAAAAAATGTTTTTTCTTTTTTTATAGCGCCATATCCCAAGAGTCACCTCAAGCCACTATTGTAAGGTAAAGACATATACAATACATACACAATAATTACAGAGAAAACACAACAATCAAAATGACCCCCTGTGAGCAGCACTCGGCGACAGTGGGAAGGAAAAACTCCCTTTTAACAGGAAGAAACCTCCAGCAGAACCAGGCTTTATACAAAGTTCTACATATTTATTTTGAACAATTGGAGCTTTCTGTCTACATGTACTTGTGCCCAATAAAGTAATTATACATATGTTTGCAGTAATGCAATGTGATTATGGTCCTAAACCCACAATGGTTAGGGCCATATATGTTACCCCATCTCTGTTCTTTCTCAAACAAACAACCCATAATTCAGTGCACTCATACCTGCTGTTATGACCTGTCCAACAAGCAGCATCAGAGTGCTCATGCAGACACTTGAGATCCTTATATTTTGCTACCAGTTAATTTTGATGGCTGTCAGACAAACACATTTTAATATAATGACCAGTGTATATGAAAAATTATATTTAATTTTCATGGAATATACTTGTGATTTCTTTTTACTTGTGGCTTTGGTGATGCAATGAAATAACTTTTGATTTTGTTTTTGTTCTGACCAAGTCATAGCTGTATATTCATGTTTTAACATTTCATCTTTACAAAAAGAAAGGACATCTGTCTGACATGTCAAATTGCTCAAATGCTGCTCATGTTATCTTTGCTGCAACTGGAGCTTTCGTTGCACTTTCTAGTGCAAGGAGGAAAAATTGGTTAGAGTGATGTGTTCTGCTTCATTTGTTATTTGTTTCCGATCCAGTTGCTCCCAGGCTGCTGCTGGTGAGAGGAAGGAAAACGTCACTTGAGGTGGAGATAAGAGAGCATGCCGGGGTTTTAGTACAAGGAGGCGAGCTTTGAATACTGCTAGTGATGAGACAATCTGGTGTAAGCTTGAAGGAAGCTTCCGTGTTTTAAAGCCAAGGTCTTAATCAGCGTAACTGCCAGCAGGTGAGCAATCTGGAGCAGGGACCACAGGTGCTTAACTCTGGGGCGGAGACCACTTCATGGATCTTGCCTATGTTGAGGTTAGTCTATCTTATTTAAGTCTTGTCCTTGAAGAATTTGTTTGAGGATTCTTATTAAATTGCCATAGTGTTGTAGCTCTCTCCATGACCTGACAAGGATAAAAAATCTGTTTACAGTAAATTGCAACCCCCTTCCTCTCAAATACCATCTGCTGCCCAAACTGCACTGTGCTCACACTACTAAAAATAAGCCTCCTGATTGGCTCCTGAAGAGATGGGGATACACATCAGCCCAGAAACCGTCAACATGGCAAGGCTAGACAGATGGCAAACAGTAAGTCTGATTTTGATTTGTGGCTGTTTTCACCTCCCGTACTGCAACATTGCAGACAGGGCATTTTACCAGTCTGCTTAATATCAAATGAAATAGGTGTGTTTGTATTCAGGTCAGACTGACTGGAATTTCAAGTCAAATGTTTGTTCAAAGTTCAAATTAAATACATTTTTATCCTTGTTTACACTCTCTTAGATAGCCAGCATACATCATCAGGCGAAAAAAAAAAACGTGAATCTTTAAGTTCACTAAAAACCAGTGAGCTTAAAGATTCCAAATTTTACAGTGTTGTCATGTGTCACAACTTGGGTTAAAATGGAAATTTTGACCTGTGTTTTAAGCTATTTCAAAAATGGACCTATGTTTTTGTCTAGTTTCATTTTTTTTAGCATTCAGTTGTGGCCATCCATCCATTTTCGCTTGGATTGGGTCGTGGGGTCAGCAGCTTAAGCAGAGAAGCCTAGACTTCTAAGTTCCCAGTCACCTCCTCCAGATCATCCTGAGGCATTCCCAGGCCAGCTGAGAGAGCGTGTTCTGGCTCTGCACCCAGGAGGCAGAGTGGGCACTCCACCCTTTTCTGGTCATGGCCTCAGTGCCAACAGGACTGCATCAGCTGCAAAAAGCAGAGATGAGATTCTCACACCACCAAGGTGGAAGTCTTCTGCCACTTGGCTATGCCTAGAATTTCTGTTCATAAAAATTCTGAACAGAATTGGTCCAACACCCACAGGAAACTTATTGCCAGCAATGTGGGCCAAGCTCTTGCTGCTGAATGGCTCGCGACAATGGGCCAGAGACCCCATACTCCCGAGGGATGGAGTCGAATGCCAAAAAACACATGTAGACTGGATGGGCAAATTCCTATGAACACTTGAATATCCTTGAGAGGATAAAGAACTGGTCCAGCGTTCCACGACCAGGACAAAAAGCACATTAGTCCCCTTGTATCCAAGGTTCGACTGATGGATGGACCCTCTTTTCCAGCACCTTGGCATAGACGTCCCCCTTCTTAAAGATGGGGACGACCACCCCAGTCTGCCAATCCAGTGGCACGCCCCAGATCTCCACATGACATTGCAGAGGCATCCAGCAACATCCAGAGCCTTCAGGAACTCAGCAAATCTGGGGCCTCTGCCAGGCATTCCCAGTGCACCCTCACTTTACATTTATGTGCGCCAGGTCTGCCCAGCATCCTCTCCTACCACCTGATCCAGCTCACCACCAGATGTTAACCAGTTGACAGCTCAGCTCCTCTCTTCACCTGAGTGTCCAAAACAAACAGCCGCATATCTGGTGATATGATTACTAAATCAATCATTGACCTGCGACCTAGGCTGTCCTGGTGCCACGTGGGCTTATCAAGACTGGAACAGAGTCCAGCACCTCTCCAAGAGACTGGTTCCAGAGCCCAGGCTGAGCCTTACTATATCTAGATGGCACCTCTCAATCTCACACACTAGCTCAGGCTCCTTTACGACCAGAGAGGTGGCATTCTGTGTTCCGATAGCTAGCTTCGATAGCCGGGGATCGGTCCACTAGGGCCTCTGCTTTTCGCCGCCACCCGACATACACTGCACCCAGCCCATAAGATGCCTCCTGTGGATGGTGGATCTCCGGGAGGGCTAATTCTGAGTCACAAGACGCTCTCCCTCGATCTCGCTGTCAGGCCTGGCTCCAGTAACCCTATCCCAGGCAGGGTAAACTGTTCCCTTGATATTTCATTCCATAGGAGGTCATTGGAATTGTTCTTTATCTGGGCACTCAGCCAGGAGCAATTTGCCTTGGGAGACCCAAGACCAGGGTGGCTGTGGCTCAGAGGGTAGAGCAGGTCATCTAGTAATTGGAAGGTTGGCGATTCGATTCCTGGCTCCTCCAGTCTGCATACCAAAGTATCCCTGGGCAAGATACTGAGCCCCAAGTTGGTCTCTGACACAACCGTCAGAGTATGAATGTGTATGAATGGGTAAATGCAAATGTGTTATATGAAGTGCTCTGAGCACTCAGCTAGAGTAGAAAAGTGCTACATAAGAACTAGTCCATTTTTCAGGGGGCAAAAGCCCCCACACAACATAGCTCCTGGGATTGAAGTATCTGATGCCCGGCATGTCTGAAATTACATATATGGTTTTTACTACCTATCGGATGTCAGACCCCCTTTTCTGAATTGAGATGCCCCTCTGTTTCAGGCAGACAAGAAAAAGTATACACATACCAATGCTCTCTCATTTCTCTGGGACTGGCTTCAGCCGGTGAAGTCATATGTGATATAAAACCGATGTTCTATGGTATATAAACTGTTCCTTTCTGTTGGTCGAGGAGAACACAATTGGCGGTTTAGAGTGCTTGTTCAGAATCTGTATGCAGTATGTATTGTGTCCCATCCTGTTTGGTTATGGATGGATGGCAAAAGAAGCAATTTAATTGTGTCTAACAGCTTTAATTAATTTGAGGTGGAAAAGTCTCTCTAAATAAGTACATGGCCTGAATATCCAGCACAGTCTCAAACTCCCATTTCATCTTCTGATAAGCTTCAAAAGAATTTGTCGTTTGTGATTCAATTCAATTCAACTTTATTTGTATAGCGCCAATTCACAACAAACAGTCGCCTCAAGGCGCTTTGTATTGTAAGGTAAAGACCCTACAATACTGCAGGGAAAACCCAACAGTCAAAACGACCCCCTATGATTGTTGCCATGGTTGCTCCCTTCTCTTTTCAGAGGGCGTTTATTTAAAATTTTATGTTTAAAAATTTATGTTATCAATCTTGTTCTTGAAAACCAGAACCAGTACACTTCTTCTCCATTCCTCAGGCACTCTGAGGAATTCCTCTCACTCTGCAAAATTGTGTTAAACAATCTGGCTGAATAATCCACAGCCTTTCTACTCTCTATCCTCTTCATAGCTGCTGTCACTTCCTCCTTACTAATCCTCTGGACTTTCTGATTCACTAAGAGTCCTCCGTCTGTCCTCCTCTCTCTCTAATTTTCTTCTCAAAGTACTTCTTCCATCTTCTCAACACACTCTCTTCACTTTAGCACATTTCCATCTCTATCCTTAATCACCCTAACCTGCTGCATGTCCTTTCCAACTCAATCTGTCTGCATTGCCAATTGATACAAGTCCTTTTCTCCTTCCTTAGTGTCCAGCCTCATATACAACTCACCATAAGCTTTTTCCTTTGCCACATCTCTCCCCTAGCCTCCCAGTACTGCATTCTACTGCCTTTATTCCCTAACTATCCCACTTTTTCTTTGCCCACCTCTTCCTTCAAATACTTTCCTGTCCTTCCCCATTCCACCACCACGTCCACCAAGTCTCCTTGTCCCCTTTCCTCTGCAAAGCATACACCAAACACCTTCTTGGCAGTTTCCCTCAGCACTACAGCTGCACTTTCCCAGTCATCTGGTAATGCTTCCCTACCACCCAGAGCTTGTCTCAAATCCTCCACAAACTCTGTACATTCTTCCTTCTTCAACCATTTAATCCTTGCTTCTCCCTTCACTTGGTTCCTCTTCTTGATTTTCAAAGTTATCCCACAGATCATCATCTGATGCTGTCTAGCTACATACTCCCCTGCCACCACATTCTCTTGTCTCTCTTAGATTGCACCTTCTTGCATATGATGTAGTCCACCTTTGTGCACCTTCCTCCACTCTTATACATCACCCTACGTCCCTCCATCTTCTTGAAATATGTGTTCACCAAAGCCATTTCCATTCTTTAAAAAAACCCACCATCTGTCCTTCCACATTTCTCCCCTTAACTCCATAATTACCCAACACCTCTGCTCCCTTCACCTAGATGTCCAATAAATGCTCCAGTAACCAGTCTCTCCCCACTGGGGACATCCTACCACTTCATCCAATTCACTCCAGAATTCTTCTTTCTCCTATGACATCCAACCTGCCAACACACTAAAAGCATTCAACACTATTCACATACTCTTCCTTCAAGATTATCCCTGCTCCATTTCACTTCCTTTAGTAGGCTTTTGCATTTTAACTTTTCAAATTTATGTTTTTTGTTTTGTTAACTTCTTCACACAAATTGTGAATCTGTGTGAAGACGTTTATGGTTTTTGCACCGAGGCCTGTGTCGGGCAAAGGGGGTATTTACAAATGAAGCCCGCATCTTTTTTCAAAATATCATGTGACAAAAGACAAACGAGGCCCTGTTTTCTGAAATCACGTGACTGCCTTGTTATATGAAAAATGTCTCGTTGCTGGAAAAGCTGCAGAAGCTACTCAAAGCGTTCTGCATGGTCTGGTGTGCCAAAAACTGATCGTCTGCCAAAAAGTGATTTCCGGTATTTGCCAAGAAATCATTGGCTGTGACCAAAGGACCACTGGGGAGAGGTTACTGAAACTTGGTGAGAATGGGGCTGACTTCACTTTTTGTAGATTGCCGTCACTGCATTTTTTCATAGCGAAAAATGTATTTTTAATGTCAAAATAAGTACTCTACATTTCAACCCTAAAGTATGTCAGAAAAGTGCAAAACTGTCAATTCAAGTTTATTTATACAGCACCAATTCACAACAAACAGTCGCCTCAAGGCGCTTTGTAGAGAAAACCCAACAGTCAAAATGACCCCCTCTGAGCAAGCACTTGGCGACGGTGGGAAAGAAAAACTCCCTTTTTTTTTTTTTTTTTTGCGCCTGTCATGTCTGGCAGTTTTGCAATCAGAATGATAATCTGAATGCACTGTTGTACCA
>JAVDPK010001519.1:89085-100053 GCA_034780415.1 Cichlasoma orientale
CTGTGCAGGTGGACTCGGACACAGTGTGTGGATCCGTTATAGAGCCTATGATCACAGATTTAGGTGATTTTCAGTGGAAAATGTGTTGAGATTCATACTGTGAATTTCAGACAGCAGAACTTTCAAAATTTAAGTCACTTTAAATCCATTTAGTTCAGTTTTCAAGTCTTAAGATCATTTCAGCCTCATCTTCACTCAAACATTCACATCTTCTCTAAGATCCACACATTTTCCATCCACAGTGTGTTCTGTGTCTGAAGCTTCACCCAGATCAGTGTAACAGTGATGCTGCAGTAACTACAGTAAATGTTTCAGAGGAACTGACTGACAGTCTGACAGCTGCCTCATTATAAATGCGTGACATCATCGCTGTCTCCGTCCTTACAGCCTGTTGACGAGTGAACGACTGTAAAAGCTTCATGTTACGCACAAAATAACAAACTAACGTCTAACTGGGATTTCAGTGCTTGTAGAAACACAAACGTCTGCAGATGAATTCGCTCCTCTGATCGTTCTGCAGCCACTTTATGAATGAGGAAATGAATCAGAGTGTCAGACAGGTGGTTCAGGTGCAGGTAGAGGGGAGGAGTCAGAGAGACACTCAGAGGTTGTTGGATAAAACCTGCCAGTGAGCAGGTTAGGTTCACAGAGTCTGTTACCATGGTAACTGACTCAGAGTTGCAGTCAGCTCGTTCTGGAACTGAAAACTCGGGTTTCCCTCATTTTAGGGTTAACAAACCCAGAGCTGTGGCTAAACCTGCTTCCTGGAATAGAGCCCTGCTCTAGTCTGAAGTCAAGACCAGCAAGAGTTATACCAAGAAATACAAGTGCTGAGTGAAGACCAACAACTTACAAGTTAAAACATTTCACATTGAAAACAGGTAAAAGCCCACGTTTGAAGTCATATAACTATCAAGTTCCAGTCAAAAAAGGTTAAATCCCACGTCACTAGGCCAACAAATCAAGCTCAATTCAAGTCAGAACTAATTCTCACTAAAATGTCAAATCAAGGCTAACAAGTAAGCAGGTCAGTATCAGGACAGGTAAATGCCAGGTTTCAAGAACAAGTCTCACATTTACTGTTTGAAACTGGTACATTTCCCAAAAAACACTAGGAGATGAAGAGAGTAGCAATAAAATGTTCAAATTTAAAAAAGAGACAAAGCAGATTAAACAGGATTTTATTAAAAGGTTTAACTTAGAGCTGCTTATCCAAACAACAAAATAAAAGTGTAAAGATCACAGATGTTAAAAATAAAAAATCATGAAAGAAAAACACATTCCTCTGCTAGCAACAGATGACAGCTGATCATAGCTCAACACAATCAAACCACACCACGACCATTACACACTGAAGGTCATAACAAACACGTTTTTGCATATATCCAGTGGTTTTACCATTATTCCTACACTTCTTCAATATTCCTTCTGCAAACCAGTCATCCCTCTGCAGTGCCTGAATGAGTCTGTGCGATACACAGACTCATGCTAAACTTAACTTACACATAAATTCACCATTTCACCAATAAATAAATAATAAATTGTTGCTTAATTTACAACAATTTATTGGTGAAATAAGATGTCCACGGTCACAACCAAGGGCACACATTAACATATGTATGTGTGTATGTATATGTGTGTGTGCGTGTGTGTAAAGGCACAGCAGGTTGAAAAGTTCAAATGTCATCATGTCTGCACAAAAAAAAAAAAAAAGCAACACAAACTGTTTCTGGGAAACTTCATGTCTCATTACGAATGCATTCCATCTCAGCAAAGCTCAGAGTCATCTAAAAATTCATATTTACAGAATCAGTCAGAAGAAAAAAGGGCCTCAGTTCCTAAAGAGGTTTAATCTGACCAATGTCACAGATCTGTTAGAAGTATAATTCACATTATATACAGTACCAGTGTGACCAAACGTTTGACTGGTACTATATATACACACTACAGGTGAATGAACCCGAATGAATCCCTACATTTGGTTTTTAACAGGAATAAATTGCAAGCTGTTAAGTTGGTTTATTCGGTTAATTTAAAGTTCATACCTGATCCTGAAAGAGTAAAGACTGGCTCAGTGCCAACAGCGTGTGGTTAAAAACGCTTAGAGGATGCTGGGTGTTAGTTTTATTGACAGAAGCTCATCAATAATGGAAACAGTGAAGTCGAAGACACTCAAAATATGAGAATGGAACCTATGAAATGATTATTACTATTATTGATGAATTATGGAAGCTGCAGAAACTTCACAGTAAATTTATCAAGACAGCTGGTCAGTGATTTTCAGTGAGGTCACACCTGCTGACTTGAAAATACTCACACGTGTGTTCACATCTGAAATATCGATACATTGACACATCTGCTGTTTGCAACACTCAGTGTTAAAATGCAAACAGTGGGATTCAGTTTGACCTGACAGGCAGTCGCGGCTCACATGAAGTTTGGTAGAGCAAAATATGCACCACCTGAGCAAAGGCATAGCTAACATGTGCATCTGACTACAGACTACTAAAAAATCTGTACCACAAAGACAACAAAACAATTTTGTATGTCAAAAAAATAAACAGTAATAATACCCATGACAAAATAACATTCTGGATCCAAGGAAAGCCACATTCATGATCGCAGGGCATAAATGTAAAAGAGTCAGAACATTAATTATGGCAAGAGCTGTGTTGCTACATACATATAAACATAAACTGTGTAAACTGGCGGCGCCTAACAGCTGCGGCTTGAGGACACACCGTCCCCCGGATGGCTGTTCTTAACGTCACTTCACTGTATGTATAATGATTCATTTCACTGTACGTATGATGACAATAAAAGCCCTGCAATAAACTATATAAATGATGTCATCAAATGAATACATAAGAAAAGAAGTTAGCTAAAATAGCCCAACTTCATTTTGTCATTATATGTCTGCACGTTACAGTTCAGATGACCTGATGCGGGTTTGTTCTTTTTAGCCAATGATTCCACTGAAGCTGTGGGTTTAACAGAAGAAGGCATTTTGTTCTGTGGGACCACCGTCAATATGACCACGATACTGACCAAGTCACTGCCCCACCTACATCCTCAGATGAAGTGGGATTATGTTTCAGAGTGTTGTCAAACAACAGACAGCTGAGGATGGAGCAACTGTGTGCAAAAATATCACTTTTTCTTAAAGGAGAAATACAGTTTATAAGTTAGAACCTTTGTGTAGTTTGGGCCGCTGTGCAGATGTTCCCATTTTCCCCCCAATCTCCATTTTTAAACAGTTCCTTTTTTGCACATCAGTCTTGTGGAGCAAGAAGGCACAGAAAGTGTCAGTTCTGGACCCGAGCATGGCCTCTGTAAATGACACGGTGCCGGTGCATCTACATAATATTAAAGACTCTGTCCACTGCCAGAAAGCTGGCTGACGCTGGCCGGGAACCACACAGCTGCTGGGCACAAAGTCAGAATCAGTGCCATTAGTTGCTGTTACCACAAGAAATTTACCCATGTTGTTTCCATGTGAATTACCCCGGCTGCCACTATATAATGTTCAGTTCTGTGTCAAAATGAAGACTGGTTCTTAGAAGGCACCAAGGCAGAAGTTGCTCTTTATTGACACAGGTACCAGAGCCAGTGGCTTCAGGTTTTAGAGCAGATACACTCTGTGACCTGAACCCAGAGTTTTTAATCTGCATCTTTAAAGAATGTGGGTCCTGACTCAAATCTGACTATTACAGATTTCTACTCCAGGAACAGATAAGATGGTGTGAATGTTTGCAGTAAGAGAAGCAGTGGGATCCAGGCTGAAGAAGCAAAGTAATCATTTTGGAATTTCTTCACTTGGATGTCAAAATTAGCTCATGTAACTATGGATCAACAACAACCATGGAGGGAACCAAGGTGTTCGCTGCATTGCTGTTTGTTGTTTGCCTCTGACAGTACTGGCCAGTACCCTTTGTCTGTTCACAATTTTTATGGACAGAATTTCTAGGCAGAGGGTTTCTGCTATGGTGGCCTCAGGATCTCATCTTTACTTTTTTGCTGATGATATGGTTCCTTTGGCTTCATCAGCTCCAGCTCACACTGGGGCAGTTCGCAGCAAAGTGTGAAGTGCTGGGAATGAGAATTAGCACCTGCAAGTCTAAGGCCATGGTTCTGTGGTGAAGAGGGTGGAGTGCCCACGTTAAGGTTGGGGATGAGTTGCTGTCCCAAGTGGAGCAGTTTAAGTATCTTGGAGTCTTGTTTATGTGTGAGGGAAGAGTGAAGTGGAAGACTGCCAGCAGCACTAATCCGGATCATTAGATTTGTTGTTTTGAAGCGAGAGCTGAGCGTGTTGATGTACCTGTCCATCTACATTCCCATCTTCACCCATTGCCACAAGATGTGGGCAGAAACACAAAGAATGAGACTGCAGATAAAGTAAGCGGTTGAAATTAGTTTTCTTAGAAGGGCGTCTGGGCTCAAACACTTTAAACTCAGAGGTTAGTCATCTCGGACTTTTTAGTACTGATCGTAACCAACAGAGTTCGCTTTGACTCCCTGTCCTGTGCACTCAGTCTTAAGACGTTTAGATTATCTGTAGGGTTGTTTTCAACCCGTCTTAATATCTGATCAATTTTACCCTGTGTGACCAGGTCTGAATAGTTACCCAGGTGACAGAAACATGATCCTAACTGATCGCATTGTGCCAACAATGGGACCAGAGTTGTGCTAACCTGAAAGTACAGTAACCCTGTACTTTGTTGTGTCTACAGAGTGAGACCACATTACTTGTCTTAAGTCTTAAGCAATCATGACCTGAATTCTGTGCCTGCAATTAAGTTAATAGCAGATTGCCCGTCAACATTCAAACGTGAGCAACACATTGATTTTTTTCTAATTAGTAATATTGTACAGTATGACATGCTGGGCACTGGCAAATAAGACTGAATTCAAATCCATGACATCACTTTATAAATAAGCTCTTTAAATTTTGGACTGAAACTCTGATCAGTATCATTATAGGCATATACTTCCTAAATTCAATATGTTTTGACAGTCAAGTTTTTGTATTCAGACATACGGTTAGTACACAAGATTATATATAATGCTGCCCCTCCACCTTGAGTAGATTTGTCCAGCTCGGTTTGTATGTGGGTACATATATACGTGGGTAATATGAGTATGTGTATTTGTGAGCTGCTGATTGATCTAATCTGTGTTTCATTCTAATTTTTTTTATTTTATTTATTCACCCAGGGACTGCAGATGGAAATCAGTTGATCGCTAAATCTGGTACATCATCCGTGAAAGAAAGAAACTTGAAAGAAAGACAAAGTTCATTTTCTATAAAACTATAAACCTTCATCATATTTCAACAGCTCTGTTGATTTTATTTTTTTGTAATTTTATGGGGTTTGACTTGTTTAAAGTAAAACTTTTCTGTTATATACTGTGGGGAACTGAGCATGCTTGTACCAGCTCAGTTCCCCACAGTGTGAATTGATATTGTGTGAATGATATTGCAGTTCAATGAGACTAGGCATTGTGAAGTATAGAATTCTCTAAAGTGAAGTCATACTGAAAGCTGGCTAGATTATAGTTAATGTCCCGAGACAGCAGTACATCAGGGATGAGGGGGAATCCCGCCTGCATGGCCAGGACATGAGGAGCCAAAGTGAAGGGGACATCCACGAGGAGATCTGGAAGAGCTGAAGGAGCTTCTACTGCTGGAGGCCCCACTGGCTCCATGCTGTGTAAAGCTGTAGGCAGCTTTGTGCCACATGGATCTGGAGTTGAGTAGGATGACTGTGAGGAAAAGGACAGATGTTCCTTGTGAGTGCGCAATTTTGAAACCAGTTTTGTGCAACATTTAGCAAGAGTGAGCTCAAAGTTCAGTTCAGAAACATTGAATTAAAGTGAAGGTAACAGTGGTTCCCGTGGTAATCGGAACACTCGGGGCAGTGACCCCCAAACTGGGAGAATGGCTCCAGCAGATTCCTGGAACAACATCCAAGATCTCTGTCCAGAAGAGCGCAGTCCTAGGAACAGCTAAGATACTGTACAGGATCCTCAAGCTCCGAGGCCTCTGGTAGAGGACCCGAGCTTGGAGGACAAAGAATGCCCACAGGATTACAATTATATAAATATATAAAGAAAGATTGCCACAGCCTAGAACCAGTGGACGTCACAAATGCTGTGTTTCCTCCTTTGATATGCTCTGCCAGTCCTTTCATGCAGCTGCCTTCAGGTGTTTTTCATTTGTGTGGGTATTGACCTTCAGTTCTGTCTTCAGTAACTGAAAACCATGTCCTATGCACCAAAAATAAAGTGTATATGTGTGTGTTTATTCACTTTATTCACCCCAAAGAATATTCACAAATTCCAGCAGTACCCACAAACATCCTTGACATGCAATAAACACTAATAAACTGATACATATTAATAATTACACAGTACAAAAATTAAAAACTCAAAATTTAAAAATTTAAAAATTAATTTAAAAATGGAAATAGCTTTGAAAAATTCTTAGCTTTAATTCACAGGGTTTAACAAAATAGCGATATAGTCTTTAACAAGTGTTTAATACATAGACCCCTTTTTCATGAGCTGAAACATAACTGGACAAACTGACAATTTTAAATATAAGGATTGTTTTGGATAAAAATCTTTTGCACTTAGTGACTACCTGGAGACTGGAACCCCACAGATGTCACCAAATGTTATATTTCCTCCCTTGAGATGCTCTACTAGACCTTCACCTCAGCTACCTTCAGTTGCTGCTTGTTTGTGGGTGTCTGCCTTCAGTTTTGCCTTAAGCAACTAAAAAGCGTGCTCTATTGGGTTGAACAGCAAGGAACCTGGCCATGAAACTACATGTCAGTCAATTATCCAATGTCTTTCGAGCATTTGAAAATGGGGGACTATGTAAAAAAAATTGCTACAATTAACAGTTGAATTAACTTTGAAAGTTTGCACTTCAATCAAATCTTGTCTGATTGTAAATCTACTGTGGTGATGTACAGAGGCAAAATTATGCCAGGTTTCCATTAGTATCTACTCAGCGCCGGTCGCCACGACTCAGCACGACTCACCACGGTCTTGTTCTGTTTCCATTGCAATTGAGCACCACCTCGATGTGGATGGAGTCAATATAGCAGTGCGGGCAGTAGTCTCTTGACATAATTTGTATGCGGCTCAACACACAACACAACAATGGATGAGATAGAGGCAAGCTAACATAGCTAAGGCCAGTTTACTATCATCATCATGCATAAGTCCCCCGTACAGTGTTTTAATGGATAAAGGTTATCATTGTTAAGTATAACCCTATACCACTGAACACGTCATAATCGACTCAGTGTACTTCAAAAGTACTGCAGTTTGCGTACTTCCGGCAACAATTACCATAAAAACTCTATAGTTTGAAGTTCGATTTCTCAGCTTTCAGAAACCCTTTGAATTGTTCTGATAGGACAAACGGTCGCGTAATTATGATAATTCACAATTCCTATGATCAGCCGTGTTAACCAGCCGTTCACAGCTATGAGGGGCAGGTAACGGGTGCTTCAGCTGTGATTGCCCGGCAGTACAGAGTTAAAAAATGCTGTGTGCACCTTTCAGATGGTTCTCATGTTGCAAAACTAACGCTGCAAACCATCGATCTGGGCATTCAACCGGTGCTTTGTGTGCCTCCATTTTCTTGCTGTTGGGTTTTAGAAATGGCGCGGTTGATTCTGGTGAAGGAGTCACTCTCGTGACTCAACTAGTGGCAACACTCCCCGGCTAATCAGAGGCATGCTGTTCTTCCGCATTACATTTTCGGATCGCCTCGGATTGCTTGGAACCCCGGCTGAGTGAGTACTAAAAAAACTACCTGGTACCAGGTACTAATGGAAACACCTTCAAACTGCGCCAAGTCGAGTGGAGCCACGCTGAGTAGGTACTAATGGAAACGCGGCTTTAGAAAAACTGTGTCAGAGTCCAAAAACATCTGGACCTAACTGTAATTCACAAAGCCACTGGTCAGCTGGAGTGTGATGAGAGCATTCTTCACACAACAACAACCCTGTTTAACACCACAAACACAATAAACTTCATCAGTTCGTTGCTCGGTTAAGGGTTACTGTAAGGACATTACAGGTGTAACATTACTGGTGTGAGCTTTGATCAGTAGGAACCTGTTTTTAAACTTTTAAAAGATTTTGTGTTAACATGGAGGCTCAGAGTAGCTGCACCTCACTGTTTCCTGTTGTGATTAAACCTGGAGAGATGAGCTGTTCATTAACACTGTGATGTGCCAGCTCTAGGATGGCATATCGGGCAAACGGTAATCCACACACATAACCAGTGTCTACAACAATGTGCTTAATTAGACATGAAGTAATTAACGCTAAAATAGTAAGGCTTATAAAGTAAACGTGGACTGATCAGACGATGAAGAGTGCGGCCTCTGTTTAAAAAGCATGATGAATGGTTGTGGCATGCTGCTCACCTTTGATGACTGCACTATGACGTGTGTTGAGGGCTGTGTGACATTCATGGCTTGCATCTTCTGCCTCTGTTCTTCAACTGTCTCAGCTGGAGATCAAACAGGACAGACAGCAGAATGTTTACTAGAAACATATACTAAAAAATAAAGCTTCTCACTAGTGAAAATCACATTCATTCACCTCCTTTTCAAGAGGCAAGTGGACATGTAACTTTCACAATTTAGCAAGCACAACACAACCGTAACACGAATGTGGGTGACAAAAATAGGAAATCCAGTCCATAACTTCAGCGGGTAAAAAACAAAACAAAAAACAAAAACAGAGCACATAAGACACAAGTGTGAAGGTACCGTTATCAGCTACAAGAATAGCTCAACAACATAACCGGCAAATGAAGAAATGACAAAAATAACTACAGCAGCCCTAATAAGTGACAACTATAGTATCAGGTTTACCAGTGCAGCTAATATGGATGGTACCAAAGGCACAGAGAAGAAAAAAAGAGTATATTTGAAGGCATTATTTTATCCGTGGTTTGATTTATTTTTATTTTTAAATAGACCTGAAGCTCTACTGTAACCTTCATAGAGGGATATAGAGCTTTTAGTGTAAACTGTTGTCACTGCTGTCATTTTGATGCCATTAACTTCTTGGCAGTGCGTTGATTGCATTGATTAGAAAACATTCTATGGGCCTGCTTGGTTGCCTCCATCTCAAAGAAAAAGCCTGGCGCTGACACTTGTCCTCCTCTGCCAAAAATAACATGCAGCTCCTGATCCTGACCATCTGTGTCTCTTTCATCAGGCTCTCCAATCAAAGCTGAAACAAGGCTGAACAGCAAATATATAACTGCTGCCCTTCTCTGGGGGAGGAAATAAACTGAAGGTTAAATGAAAATGAGCCTTGATCCAAAAGGATTTTTAGGGTTTCAGTAATAACACATAACTTCAGCATCTTAAACTGGGCCCAACAACTAGAAAAACGCTACAATAAAGTCACCACACTTTCTGTGCAGTGGTTATTCTGAGCAACAGTAAAGCCTCATTACTAAATCTATTTCATTCCAAATGTGATGGTTATTGCTATCCCAGCAATAACCATCTAGGATGAGAGGCGGGTGGCTCCATAGTATAGTGGTTTACACATTTACATATTTGCCAAACATGCCAAAGATTCTCTAGTTCGAGACCGGGAGGAGACAAGAGGGTTGCATCAGGAAATCAAACATGTGTGAATAAGGGAGTAGCCAACAGAAGCGTTACAGTTAACCTAATATGAGTCTTCGGGCTGTGGGAGAGAACATGCAAACTCCATGTGGGTTTGAAACAGGAAGCTGTGAAGCAACAATGCTAACTTAACCGATATGTCATCATATGTCTCACTTGACTTTTGATCAGATTTGACTTCCCCACTTATTATACAACAACAAACAAACATGCAATCTCCAAAGGCTCATCTGGCCAGTGGATTAAACCAGGACTTATGTACAGCACTATAGTGAAAACACTGCAAGTGTTCAAAACACAATCACAGCAGCAACATTTTTACACAGACCTTTCTGATGGGGAAATGAGAACAATTACACAATCCTCTTCAGAACCACTAGGCTTCTTTATAAAACCAGTCATTTTACCACAGGAGTTGCCGTCCCTTCAGTTCATGTTATTCTTAGGTCTTCAAATTTGAACGAACATGTTAAACGCTGTCAGATAATAATAGAAACAAGCTAACCAACTAAAGTTTTTGGCAGAGTAGTGGCTTAAAAAGATTCAGAGTAGCAGCAACAAGACGCACCAGCATCCAACTGGCAGTCACTAAGATCCCATAATAGGGGCTGGCCCTACATAATTTACATTTTTACACCGGAGTCCCCTCAAACACTCTGACTGATGTTCATCTAGAGCAGTGAACAAAGTCAAAGAGTGCTGCGGCCCACTTTAAAACCAGAACCGAAGCAGAAACTTTTAGAAGGGAGTCGGATACGGGCCGATGAGTCAGAGACATTCACTTCTGACCAATGAACATGATGCTGAGGTGAGTTGTTGAGGATTTCCAGAACTTTTCCACAAGTAGGTTCTTCTGTTTTACCACTGTTAGCTACTGTTAGCCGACATTAGTGAAACTTTCTTTGAAGCAAAGTTGATTACAACTCTGACAATGAGCAAATAAACTCTCATAGAATGTGAGAATGTAATCAAACTGATTATTGGAGGGAAAGCCTCAATCTTAGCTTATAACCAGCTGTTTGCAGACAAGAGGGTCACATGTTTGATCTGCTGAAACTCAGCAATTGTGACAATTCCGGACTATAAGCTGCTACTTTTTTCACGCGCTTTGAACCCTGCGGCTTATAATATGATGCCGCTAATCTATAGATTTTTTTTCGGTCGCCAAAGGGCGCTGTAGCAGGAAGCACAAGAGCAAGACAGACAGGTAGAGAATATGTGCTGAGGACGACGATATACGGTAGCAGTTTAAAACCCATCACCAATGGGTTTCGAGAAGCTGGACTGCTGCATGG